>JAUPMG010140799.1:0-11260 GCA_031762675.1 Pachysandra terminalis
GATTAGGGTTAGCACCCTAATCCCACTTAAACCCTTATTAGCCTTTATTCTTTCATTAACCCCAATGTCTTAATTAAGTACCTTATAACCCCTTTTTACCAACTTAGTTTAATATGGACAAAACTATACCATTTATATAAATTAATTAAATGCTAATCAATGCTAATAACTTAAAAGAATCCGGAAAAATTTCTTTAAGGATCCGGGTTATTACAGTGATCAAGATAGAGACCAAGAAGATTATCAAGACCTTAATATTTATTAGATTATTGTTTGATGAGTTTTAGTAGAAGATGTAATAGGGTCATTTAATTAGACTTATGTATTTTATTATTAGATAGGTTAGTTAATAAGGATTTGATTTGAGCATGAAACCTAGATTATATTTTATTTCAGTTGTTATGATTGTTTTGAATGAATATTATATTTATGATAGTTTTCAGAGTATTATATCTTAATTATTTCAAATATTTGGTAATGTATTACTTTCCACTCCTATAGGGATATGGGGTGAGGGTTACAAACTAAATTTAAGGACTCCAATGAGATCTCTAGATTTGGTTTGTGACATTATAGGTCCCTGGATTTGTCACCGAAGCCCCAATCGGCGCGTCGAAAGTACGTCGAGCGTCACAGAGGAAAATAAAGGCCCCTGGAATTGTCACTAAGACCCTAATCGGCGGGCCGAGCCTGACCATCTGACAAAATCCCAAAAACCCCAGAAACCCAATGGAACCCCTCGGTGACTTCCTCGGCTCACCGAAAGGTCGCCAAAGGTACACCGAACCCTGCTCGGCGACCCCTCGACTCGCCGAAAAAGACCAAGTTGGTCCATTTGCATTTAATTTTTGTGTACTAATGTATTTTGATGTAATTAGATTGATTTTAACATTACTTTTGTTCAAATATGCATATTTCTTATACTCACTTCCTTATAGACCCGTTGGCTATGTTTGGTGGACATGTGATATTTTGATATGCTTTATATTTCATGTTTAATTAATATCCAGCATGTTAGTTAGCTATATTGCACTTTGTACACATGGTTTGTATTCTTAGTTAATGAGCACATTCTCACTTGTACATCATCGTGTTTTATGACCATGAATTTGGTCTAAAGGCTACACCCTTTGCATATGAATCCATACTTCTAGATGTTTAGGCTTTTAAAGCGTCATTATGATCTGGAAATCATGATAGGTGAGGAGACTTGCACATATTTCTGAAGTTGAAGGATAAGCTATCCCAATATACCTATTTTGGTCCTGTAGACTATTAAGGAGTGATTCCTGTTGCTTATTGATACATATGATTCCTTGAGGATAGTTCACATTGGTGAAACCTTGGATTATTGCCCTTGATCACAAATAAGTGGGGGAGTTATGCCCTCTAAGTCGAAGCCCCTTACAACTATGATGTGCACATGGAATATCTTATCTTTGAGAATGACCCTCCCTGTATGGGGGGATGGTTCAAGAAGATATTTTGCTAAATGAAGGATCGGTCTGGTGGGAACTTATATATCAACATCCAAACATTTTAATTAATTACATTGCATACTAGACTTGTTTGCTAGATCACACGTGGTGATTTCATATGATAGGTGCACAACATGCATACTTTAGAACTAGACCCCATACATGTTCAGCATATACTATACATGCATATTCACTCATATTATTTCTCACTTACATGATTTGTTCGTATTACTTGTTATCTCATCATACCTCTCATTATTCATTGTTTACTGCTATATGGATTACCATTGAAGAGTGGCATTGTCCCTACTTCAAATGTAAACTTTGTTAGACTTGTTTACTTATTGGCTACGTGTAGCTTACGCTTTCAAGCAACTATATTTTCAGGAACTTTAGAGGAGGATGACTTGGACTACGGAGACCAAGCCATGGAACCATATTTTGATGATGCTACTGATTTTATCGAAGAAGTTAATTAGGGATTTTACTCGTTTTTGCTGGCTTGGATGCCAAGGATTATTATTAGTCATTGTTAGGCTATATTTTATTTAGGAGTTTGATTGAGCATGAAACTAAGGATTTTAGTTTACTTTCCTCTGCGATATTTTGATATATTTTGTTATGACTTGGTTGTAATAAGTTGAGTTTTAACTTATCCTTTATTATTAAATAATATTTCAGTTATATTTTCACTATTTGGCAATGTATTGGCTACCACTTCCATGTTGAATGGGGTGAGAGTCATATTTCAGACTTTTGAAGGACTCCTTTGAGATCTCTTAAGTTTAGGATGTGAAAAAGTTGGTATCAGAGCCTAAGTTTTATGTTTTCAATCAGATTTCCATAAAGTTTCAAGGTGATTAATATTTTAGAAGTTTTCTTTATGTCGATATTTGAAAGTTTTATGTGTGATAATTGTTTTACTAACAAACTTGTTTCAACAAATAAGTGGGTGTTTTCTGTTTTCTTATACAGTCTTGATTACTCAATCTCACAATGGCTAGGGAAGAAGAGGTAATGTGAATACAAGTTCAACCGAAGCCGAGACACAAGATCCACAACTTGTTGGAGTTTACCATACCCTAGGGGAGATGGCTGCAATGATGCACCAACAAGCTCAGTCACGGTCGACACCACAACAAATCGAGGTGCAACAGAATGTTCACAGCAATGAGAAGTTCAAGAAACTTGGACCGACTGTCTTCGAAGGCACTACTGACCCAATGGAGGTACAAGCATGGATCGATTCCTTGGAGTACATCTTCGAGGTAATGGAAAGTGAATGAGCAAGAGAAGGTTCGTTTTGCTGCCTTCATGCTAGAAGGTGAAGCAAGGAGATGGTGAAAGGCAACACTGGAGATCATGAACGTCCAAACCTGGACACACTTCAAGGTACAATTATATTTGGAGTATTTTCCTAAGACTGTTAGGAAGGAGAAGGAATTGGAGTTCATGAAGCTGGAACAAGGCAACATGACGGTACCAGAGTACGCTGCAAAGTTCACGAAGCTATCTCAATTCGCCACTTATGCTGTTGATGAGGAGGAGAAGAAGACTTTCAGGTTTGTGAGCGAACTGAGGCCTAACATCAAAAGTAGGCAGATCGTACGAGAATTCACGAAGTACAACAAGCTAGTTGATTGCGCTCGAAAGGTGGAGAGGGACATGCAAGAATTCAGGAAGTTGCAAGACCAAAGGATGGGGCGGAGCAACCCAAGAGCTGGAAATTCCAAGGGTACCATATCTGAACAGCAAAAGAGACAAGGGACGCAAGGGTCAATCAACACTCAATGCTTTCCTAGCATACGGTGTTTCAATTGTGAAAGCTTAGGACATCACATAAGGGATTGTCGACTCCCTAAGAATCCATAAGCAAACACTTCCTAAGGACAGTAGTAGTAACTTGTACCCCAAGCCTCACTATTAGCAAGGTCCAAAGCCGGCATCACAAGCACAAGCATCGAAGGGAACCAAGGCTGGAGTTCCACAGTAGCAACCTTAACAAGCTAGAGTGTACGCCATCGAGCAACAACAAGGGAAAGTCATGGAAGGTGCGGTTCATATTTCTCACACCTCAGCCAAAGTTTTATTTGACACGGGAGCATCGCACTCCTTTATAGCAAATTCATTAATGAACTGTTTAGGTTTACCTACGAAGGACCTAGAAATGAGTCTTGTTGTAGCAAATCCCATCGAAAGTTTAACATACTTAGGGAAGGTGTGTGAGTCTTGCTTGTTATGGTAGGTGCATCCACATTAGCAATTGACCTAATTATGCTTAACATGACGAAATTTGATGTGATTATGGGTGTGGATTGGCTAGTTGCATTTCATGTGCAAAAAATTCATAACTGATTAGTGTCTTTAGTATCACTGGAGGGTAAAATTGTAAAAGTTAGAGGGTCTAAATCTGAAACCTTAAATCATTTATCATGTTTAGATTTATGGGCAATAGATAAGAGGGGAGAATGGGAGCAAATTACAATAGAATGCCAATTTGGAAGTGTATTCCATGACATACTCGGATTGCCTCCCAAGAGAGAAGTAGAGTTTTCTATATACCTAATGCTGGAGCAAACCCGATTGCACTATCGACTTAAAATATGGCATCTGCTGAGTTGTCGGAGCAGAGAAAGCAATTAGATGAGTTGCTTACCTTGCAATTCATTCGACCAAGTTCATCTCCAATGGGAGCACCGTTTTGTTCGTGAATAAGAAAGATGGATCTCTTCGGTTATGCATCGACTACCGAAAGTTGAATCAAGTGACAGTGAAGAACAAGTACCATTTTCCAAGACTAGAAGATTTATTTGATCAATTGAAGAGAGCTCGATACTTCTCAAAGATCGATATCAGATCTGGTTACCATTAACTACGTATCAAAGAAGATGACATTCGAAGGACAGCATTCCGAACGAGGTATGGACACTTCGAATTCGTGGTCATGCCTTTTGGATTGACGAATGCATCAATAGCATTCATGGACATGATACAAAGAATATTCAGACCCTACCTAGACAAGTTTATGGTGGTATTCGTTGCCGACATCTTGGTTTACTCCAAAACCAATGAAGAACATTAAGGGCATCTCCGACTAGCCTTACAAACATTGGTAGATCACAAATTGTTTGCGAAATTTTCTAAGTGTGACTTTTGGCAGGAAGAAGTGAAGTTCTCAGGACACGTTGTGTCTAAGGATGGAATTTCAGTGGATACAAGCAAGGTTGAAGCGATACTAAGTTGGGAACAACCCAAGAATGTATTGGAAGTTCGCAGCTTTCTTGAATTGGCGGGTTACTACCATCGATTCATTGAAGGATTCTCTCGCATTGCAGTTCCTTTGACCAAACTCACAAGAATGGATGTGAAGTTCGTGTGGGACAATGCATGCTAAAAACCTTTGCAACACTCAAGGAGAAGTTGACAATAACACCAGTTTTGACCATTCTGGAAAGCGGCGTGAAGTTCGTGATCTATGCCAATGCATCCTTATCAGGACTTAGCTGTGTTTGGATGCAAGAAGGAAAGGTCGTAGCCTACGCTTCAAGACAACTCAAGCCTCATGAAAGAAACTACCCTACACACAATCTAGAGTTGGCAGCCATAGTCTTCGCTTTGAAGATTTGGCGACATCATCTCTTTGAAGAGACCTTTGAAGTATTTTCTGATCATAAGAGCTTGAAGTACCTTTTCTCACAAATGGACCTGAACATGCGACAACGAAGGTGGATGGAGCTGGTCAACGACTACAATTTCTCACTTCAATATCATCCGGACAAAGCAAACGTTGTAGCAGACGCACTTAGCCGGAAGACTAGAAGCACTGTAGCATACATGATGATTCAAGAATGGAGGATGAACGAGAAGCTTGTTGATTTCAACATCGAAACTCGTGTCGTAGATCAAGGGGCGAGGTTATGCAACATCCTTGCTAAACCTTCACTCAAAACCAGAATCATTGAACTACAAGCGACCTACCCAATGATGCTGAACGAGCATATTGGACCAAGGAGGAAGGCGGAAGCATTCGATTGAAGGGAAGACTTTGTGTACCCATGATGAAGTGCTGAAGAGAAAGATTCTAGAAGAAGCTCACTGTTCCCAATACTCTATCCATCCCGGAAGAACAAAGATGTACTACGATCTGCGATGCAACTACTGGTGGAGACGAATTAAGGTTGACATTGAAGAGTTCATGACTAAGTGCGTAGTTTGTCAACAAGTCAAAGCTGAACACCAAAAGCCAGCTAGAACACTCCAACCTCTACCAATTGGAGAATGGAAGTGGGAGCACATATCAATGGACTTCATCATGGGACTACCTAAGAACCGCAACAATCATGACATGATTTGGGTGATTGTGGACATGATAACCAAATCAGCACACTGCATACCAACAAAGCACTTCAATGAACATAGACGAATTGGCGAGATTGTACGTAAAATATCACGCCTCGGATCTCGATGCCCGAATCCCTAGGTGGGTGGCATGGATCACGAGATGTGACCTTCGTGTTCCTTACCGTGGAACGCGGATCGCCAACAAAACGACAATAATAAAAGTCTAACTACTTTCATTAAACCAATTAGAGTGCCAAAGTTAAGCAATAATTTTCAAATACGGCTTTAGAAGAGCCCAAATCCCAATAAACAAATAAACTGAAATTTAATCCTATCACTTCAATTTAGATCCAAGAAAAGGGAATAACTAAATCAACATATCAAAGCCAAGTCCATGACAGTCTCTCACGTCACCTTAACCTGCAACATGAAACGTTGCAATGAGCTTGGAATGCCCATATAAGAACCAACTCTATCATCCGTCCTCATGGAGCAACATAAGTCCAAAAATCCATAAATACATAGTAACAACCATGATACATCACAAAATCATATGGTATAACTGAACAGTCGATATCACTCATAAAACATATAAAGTCATGGCATAAGACAATAACAGTAAACATAACATATTAACCAAGTCATGTCAATCATGAGAATTCAACAATGCCAATCATGTATATACAAGGAGGCTCTCCACTATCTAGTGATCAGCCGGTCCAACCAAACAAGCTCCACCAACACCCCGTTCCACGACCATTATGGTCAAGTAAACTCCATCAATAACCCATTTCCATGACCTTACGGTCAATTCGAATATCCCACATGTACAACATGGTTTTATAGGATTCGCAACCTACCAGGCTCAATTCTCGAAGCTATTTCTTGCATTTAATGATTAACACCCAAGGAGGCCTTCTAAGAGGACGGTTAACCACTTGCATTTAGGGATTTAACCCAGGGAGTCCTTCTAAGAGGGCGCTTAACCACTTGCATTTAGGGATTTAACCCAGGGAAGTCTTTATCCAAGACGATTAGCCACAACAACAAGTTCCACATCTCAATCTGAAGTATCCCAATCAATAGGAATTCCGGTGATGGGATCCTTTGGAAACTGCCCGTGCGCCCATGCACACGAACAATTTGCCGGATACCATCACAGGTATCCTTTCCACACACAGAGAGATTGCTGGTGATAGACTCCTTCGAAAATTGCCCGTGCGCCCATACACGTGAACAATCAGCCGGGTGCCATCACTAGTATCCCTTCCACAGGTAATAACAACATGACTATCATAATCTGTATAGGTCTATCAACTTTGGATTCCCGTGATAGATCCCATCAGAAACTATCAATGTGCTCATACACGGATAATCTGCTAGAGACCATCATAAGCATCTCACCCACAAGTATAAGTTCTGGTCAATTGGTTTGAGTGTGCCCAACCTTCCAACCTTGGTTTATGCAAGTGGGTCATAGCCTAATAACCCTCCTTTATTCCGTGCATACTATACTCCAAACACCTTATCCAAACCCCGTCTCAAAATTACCAAAATAACCAAAACAACTTCTATCGGTAGGCTAATCGGTGTACCCACGCCTACCGATCAACTAAGTTTTGATAATCCAACTCTGCATCGGTAGGGTGGTCGGTGTACCGACACCTACCAAAGTGCTACAGTGGCCCCCTGTCGGTAGGCTTGTCGGTGTACCGATGCCTACCGACCAACAAGGCCTCTTCAAATATACTCCATCGGCAGGTTGGTCGGTGTATCGATGCCTACCAATGTACTACGGTCTCTCTAGTCACACTCCATCGATAGGTTGGTCGGTGTACCGACACCTACCAATGCACTACAGTAGCCCCTTGTCTGTGTACCGACGCCTACCAACCAAATGTCACAACCCATTTATCAATTCATCGGTAGAATGGTCGGTGTACCTATGCCTACCGATCATCTAAAATGGTCTCGGTCGGTAGGCTGGTCGGTGTACCGACCTGCATACCGACCCATTTATACTTCCTAAATTCTTATCAGAATTACCTCAAACTTGTTTTGTTGTGTTCCTAACGAACAGGGGAATCATAATAAAATATAAAACAAATTATAAAAATGTTTAGATAGGTTCTTAAATCAAACGTTCAGGTCTGTACAAATTCTAGGTTTCAGAAATGTATCATTTGATACCAATACTAAACCTATTCATCTCTAATGATCAGTTAACATCTAAATTGGTATATTGAGCATG
The DNA here is from genome assembly GCA_031762675.1 of Pachysandra terminalis. Taxonomy (NCBI): domain Eukaryota; kingdom Viridiplantae; phylum Streptophyta; class Magnoliopsida; order Buxales; family Buxaceae; genus Pachysandra; species Pachysandra terminalis. The sequence goes on from JAUPMG010140799.1 coordinate 8,071, forward strand.
CAAAATCATACAGCACATTATTTTACTACTTATACACATGATCATCAAGAATTTAGTTCATTCATCATGCATTCAAGGAATCACGCCTACGAATCATATATATTTATACAAACAACCAAAACAGAAAGTGAACATATTATTCCATGAAAACTATACAGAGTAAGGAACTTACATCCTATGCCTGATCCGAAGTCGTCGTGTTATGTCTCTACCTTCTTTTTCGCCTCTTCTAATCCCAGATCTAGTCGTAGCCTTTCTTCTCTCTTCCTCTTTCCTTAGTCTCTCAATTTCTCAGTCTCTTCTTAACTCTCAAGCACAACCTTTTGCATTGTAAAAGATCAAACGAATGGGAGTTAGAGATATAGGGAGTTAGCTCCCCACTTCTCTCCCCACTAACCCACATACAAGGCCACATGGATTAGACCAATTAAGCGCACGGTTGTGCTTTTGAATTTGAGTCAAGGTTCTAATAACTCCTAAGTTCACCCCATAATAAACCAATTTACATAATGACCCCTACTTTAATTATTTGATTAATTATTCGCCCAAGGCTGTAACTAACTTATAATTAAACACTATGGATCATAGTAATTTCCTAAATATTTAAGATAACTCGAATTAATAATATATTTAATTACGGGTTAGGGTCACTACATAAAAGAGATCATTCGATTGCACAAAGTACCTATCACCAATGTTTCAAACCGCTAATCACAATTTACCTCAAGATTTTGGGGGAGTTTCCACAAAGCATTGGGAACTCAACTCAATTTCAGCACAACGTTTCACCCTCAAACCGACGGCCAAACGGAGAGAGTTAACCAAGTACTTGAAGACCAACTTAGATCTTTTATTTTTCACTTCAAGGGAAGTTAGGAAGATCACATGACACTTGTGGAGTTTTCCTACAACAACAACTACCAAACAAGCATCGGAATGGCACCATTCAAAGCACTATATGGGAGACCTTGCAGATCACCATTGTGTTTGTCACATCCCAAACCAATTGTGATCTTCAGGACACCCAAAGGTTTAGTATGTAACTCTCACTCCAATTAAAATGGGAGTGGAAAGCAATAATCAAAACATAAGCGGAATTAAAAGAATAGTTCTATTAAATACTTAAGTAAAATTTATAGATCTAGGCTTATTACAGCAGATTTAATAAAATCCACACCTAATTCTAATACATAAGCCCTTTATACTAATCTTTGATTCTAGTCCCTTCCCAAAGCTCTCCTTTTGTTTGCTAGTCTTTAATCCTGAAAAATATAAATCAACAAACATAAGCTGAAAAGCCTGAATGAGTAGTCCTTCAATGCAAGGTATTTACTCATATCCCAATGCTATGAAATATAAATAAAATGATAAATTATATAGTATAATCTGTAAAATATATGAATAATGATGCATGTAGACATCAATCAAACAATATGATGTTCTCTCCCAAATCTCACCATGGTATAAGGAATAATGGTCAATATCAGTAGTCCTACTTCTATATGCAAATCATATCAAGTATATCATACACAAGATATTCACAATAATGTCAATAAACAATATGCAATGCAAGGGTGCAGTTAAGTATGCTAATATTGTATGTTCCCACATGATCGATCATTCCTTGAGCAAGATGTCTTCTCAAATCATCCCCCCATACAGGGCCATTCTCAAGTTAAGATATTCCATGGGTACACATGGTTTTAAGGGGCTTCGACCTAAAGGGCACAATTCCCTCACTCATTTATGATCAAGGGCAATAAATCCAAGGTTTCACCAATGTGAACTATCCTTAAGGAATCTTACATATTAAACAACTAACAGAAGGGTATATGATTCAGATATTGGGCATCACAGTGTGAACTTTTCCTCACCTTTCATCTTTCCACAAGTCTTTTGGGATCGTCACATAGAATATATCCATCACCTTGGGAGAAACAATATAGTCCAACTATGGAACAACAATGGTAAATAAATAAGTTAATAGTCTCATGTAAAATCTAATCCCATGCAAGGTATAAGATATTAGATAATGCTATCGCAGCAAGGTAGTCCATAATGCAACTCATAGATTTCAGGTTCTTTAATTAACACAATCAATGATTCTTAGGCATATATTCAGATTTGCAAACACATGGGCACAATCTCATGATTCTATACTAGTAGGGCATAATATCACATACTAAGTAGGAATGTTCATATGAGTAAAGTAATCATGATAGAAGTGACATAAATATGCATAGCCATTAATAGTAAGGTATAACACTCAATTTATAGGTAATTTAACACATAAGACACAAATTAACACATAATCACATACATGGTTACAAATGATAGACATTGAGTTATTTGGTCAATTTCTGTACCTAGACATGCACAAAAAGGGAGTATGGCATCGTTGGAAAGTCTAAGGTTTGGTCTCTCATGTATTTCAAAATATCATCTTCCTAAGCTAAGGCATTATTTGGCTAGAGCTTGGTTTGAAGGATCCTAATTTGTTAGGCATGTATCTAGGGTCTAAAAACATAGTAGATCAGTTAGATTAGGTCTACTATAAGAGTTCTAAGTCTTAAGGTTCACAAAAGGGTCAAATTGGCCTTTGGCGTACTCCTCGGTGTACGCTCAGTGTGGTCTCGGTGTACCTAGGGGTCGCCGAGGGGTTCAATATAGGGTGCTTTGGTTTTGGTTAGTGGGACAGGCTCGACGTACTTTAGGTATGCCGAGTTGGGTCTTGGTGTACTCTCCAGGGGCTAAATTAATCTTCTGTGATGCTCGATGTACTCTCGGTACGTTGAGATGGGCTCGCTGTACAAACCAGGGGCTCAACACAACCTGGAGGGCTCGGCGTGCCTTCAGCGTACCGAGTTGGTTCGCCGAAGCACATTCTGGGTATTTTTGAGTTGGAAATTTCTCCCATAGGACTTCTATAACTTAAAGGTGCTTTGAAAACTCAATCTAGGTCATGGGATCAAACCTATACAAATGGTAAGGTTTCTTGGACTTCAAGTTGGTTAGTTTTTTGGGTTTGGTCTCCTTGCTTGCGCATGCATGTATACAGAGATTTGGTTTATCAATACTTCTAGATTTTATTAGTAGGATCATGGGAAAGTGGTTAGCACAATCAAACATAACTTTCCCATGGTCATAACATTAGAATAGAAGTAAATACTCAAGACATTGAAAGAAAACT
>JAUPMG010140810.1:0-24915 GCA_031762675.1 Pachysandra terminalis
ATATAGAGAATTGATTTGTGCTTGGGGGAGGAGAAATGATAAAGGTCGGAAGAAGGGTATCTGGAATTTGTGTCCTGACACGGTGATTTGGACTATGGTGAAAGAGGAACTATAGGGTTTTTGAGGATAAAGAGGCATCTATTGAGGTGCTGCTGAGAAGGGTGCTCTCGACATTGCTGTTCTGGTCGTCTCGGAGCTTCTCTAACCATGGGACTGTCATTTGGGAGGATCTGGTGGGGATTTCTACTGGCGTGTAGTGTTTTGTGCATTTGTTCTGGGGTTTTTTTTGGGGGTTATTTGGGGATGTGAGATTCATTGGTTTGAATTGGGTTTGGGATACTGTATGCATTTCGTTTACAGCTGTTTCTTTTTGTTATTGTAATTATCTTACTTGTATATAATACAAATTTACCTTACTGATAAAAAAAAAAACATCTTTATGATAAATTTAAGAACTAAAGGGTGGACTCCAATTGGCGCTATGTCATCAACCTAAATAATCAAAGATAGTAACTCTACTAACTAAGATTGTAAACTTTGCATTGCTTCTGAAAAAAATCTATTAATGAGTATATTTTTGTTATTTCTTATAAGATCCCCTTTCTAGAGGTCCCAAGAGCTTGCAAAGAAATCTTCAGGAGAAGCATTGGCAATGATAGGCTGTTAAGAGCCTCTGATTCCTAATGCTGTTATGTTACAAAGCAGAAGACCTTAGGATGATTATGGAATTTCAAGTTTGACAATTTCTCCTATTACTCAGACTAGAAGGAAACACACTGTAGCATTGCTTAGAAGTGCAGCGTGCTTTTAGGACAGAGCAGGACGCAGTTATGCTTCATGAGGTTGCATGGATGAAGGTTGGCAGAAGGATTTCAGCAAAAAAGAGCTATCAAAAGTTCAAAACCTTCGGAATAAACCATAAGAAGAGGAGTGAGGACACTAAACAAGGAGTATATGCCATTCCATAACACTCTAGTTTCATGAGATCTGAGATGAATTCAGAGGAATGGAGTAGATAGTATGGATGAGGTAAAGCTTGCTCAAATCACATTAGCCCCTAATAACCTTGTGTTGTGAACCATGTGCTAGAGCGCACATAGTTTTAAGTCACAACTTAAGCAATTATCAGGTGCAGAATATATAAAGATGACGAGACAGTGAGCTATGCTAGGTTAACTTGTTAGGCTGATGGATGCTGGAAATGGAGAAATGGTTAAGGTTGGGTGGATTTTTGTATCAAGTATTATAGGATTTATAGGATTTTTTTTTTCAAACATTACATAAATAATTCTGGATTTGTCTTGCAAGCATTACGATTCACTAGTGCTCGGGAACTGTCATTTTCCATGGCAACACGCATTTATCGAAGAGGGTAGTCGTAACAGTTGTCTTTGGTATGTCTACTCTACCGCAATAAATATGAATCTAGGTTGTGAAATGAAAGAGTTGTATATATGAACTAAGAAATATTATTTGAACACTATGCTCATGAACATTCAAGGAGTGGTAGAAAATGAAGGTTAGATCTTGTCTTCTGACAGAAAAAAATGTAGGACAAGGATTATGGGAAACAGAAAGAGGAAATGGGTATAGAGATGGACTCAAGAGTAAATGAGAAGAACAAATAAAACCGGTGGTGGATTCTGCTTAGTTATGGTTCACACAACCCAGGCTGTGCTCAAGAGTGTAGCAGCATTATTACAGGAAAAAGAACATTTTTAGGAGGCATGTGAGGTTATACCTCAAGGCCTGCCTTGGAGCGAGGCTCTAGGAAAAGAGTGGCCTTTGCCATCTGTATATTTTGTACAATATGTAACACTTCATTGCTTTATGATACTTCTTTGCAGTTTTTCTCATTCTCATTCTTCTTATGTAAAACATAAAAGTGTGTGCAGCTTAAACTTTGTGCCTTGTGACTTGGCCCTCATGCCTCTTGAGGACCTAATACTTCACCTCACACGCCTTCATCTTTTAAACATTGTAATAGGAAAAGAAATAAAAATAGTCCGTGCCACTATTATTTATCTAAATGTTGGACCAGGGAGAAGGCCCAATGGCTCTACTCAATTTAAAATATCAAAGTAAATAAATAAATCAGACACCTACAATATCTGTGTTACCTATCCTTTGAGCTTAAATATGACCGTGACTAAACTATTGTTTAGAAAATAGGATGAGTTCTTAATACAATGATAGTAATAGCTTGGCATATGTACAAAATCAATCCCTTAAACAATGGCCTTTTGATTTTTTGCTGTCCTTTTTTGTTGTGGTGGAAAATAATGTCCATTTAGAAGCAAAGGTGACACCAATGAACCATAATAAGAATTTATGTAAAGGTGCAAAGAGATTGAATAGATACCAGCCTAGCCCAATCAAAATTGTTCCTTCTAAGATCTATTAAGATTTTGATACTATAACTGCAATGGTGTTATTTCATGCACACCACATTTCGTTACTTTGTGTTTCTCTCTGGCACTCCCTCTTACAATACTGTATGTTCTTGAGTTTTTCAAAAATAACTACTGAAAGACATGATCTGATGATTGCCAAATGCTGTCCTTATCATTTGGTCATGAAAACAACTGAAGATGAAACCACTAGGCCTGGACAACTGAGATGGCTTCTACGTGCCTTAAACAATTAAGTAAAGCCTAATGGGCCCAAACAACTGAGTGGGGGACCATCAAGGGACTGCTCAATTGATAACGGGTTGGCCTCACGGGACTTTGAATCATCCAGGCCTCAGGCCATACAAGCCTTGACAACTGAAGAGGGCCTCATAGGTCTACATAACCAAAGTGGTCCATGTCCACACAACTTAAACTTGGGCCTATTCCCAACACAGCTTAACTGGGCATATTAACTAATACTCTTTTAACTCCTCTTCGCCCTCTTTTAACTGAAAATCAGGTTTCTCAAACCCCTAACAGCAATAATCATTAGATAATGATTGCAACAGCAATTTCGACCTGCAGATGTGAACATGCTATATTGCAGTCTGCAGTAGATTTTGCATGGCACAGAAACATCAATAAGGACACAAAAGATCTTGCACAGCACAAAAATAGCAACAAAAAAACATAAGTTTTTGGAACAGCAATAGGAACACGTCAGAGTTTTCCTCATGGCCAATAGATCTATGAAATGCAGCAGCTCTAAACCCTTATGGCCTCATCTTCCTTTACTCTTCTTTCGAAGGTAGATCTAGGAAAGAGTTTCCTAGAACTATACTCTGTAACAGGGACCTAAAGAGGAACTTTGTGTTCTTTTCTAATGAATGATTATTTGTGAAGTGTCTTTTTTTTCTTGTGCAAAATTCAATCCAGGGTAAGAGAATGAGAGTTGTCCCCATCTGTTTTATATGTTTCTGCACACAGTTGGATCAGGACCCACCATTTAACGGGTCCCTTCCATGAGCTCTCCTGGGTGATTTTCTAATGAGTGGTGATCTGCTTTGTAAAATATTTTTGAATGTGACTATTATTTTCGTACTTATCCCAAGATTCTGTTGGACCAGATGGCTAGGATCTTGTGCTTTATTTCACCTTTTAGCATAGAAAGAATCCAAAGTGAGGCACAACCACTGATCTTAACTGGTCCTTTCTCCCCTACTATATTGGCTTTAGATTGTTCCTATCTCTTGTTTTCTCTTGTTATCATTCATCCTTCTTATGTCTGATAAAATCACTAATGTTCACCCCCCTCCACACACACAAAAAAAAAATTGCTTGCTGATTCTTTTCCACAATGAAGAATCCAAAGTGAGGCACAACCACTGGTCTCAATTGGTCCTTTTCTCTCTGCCATATTGGCTTTAGATTGGTCCTGTCTTTTGTTTTCTCTTGTTATCGTACATGCTTCTTATGTTATGTCTAATAGAAGCACTAATTTTCTACCCCCTCCAAAAAAAAAGATTCACTAATTTGCTTGCTGTTTCTTTTCGACTAGATTTTGTCTTAATATGCTATGAATTTAATTTCTTGGATTACTAGCAGTGCAGCAGCTTTTGGATTTCTGAATTTCATTGGATCTATTTTCGGTGACCTTATTGAGTCGATGATTAAACGTGATGCTGGTGTCAAGGATTCTGGATCCCTCATACCTGGACATGGTAAACACCGTTTACTCACAGTTAATTTTTTTCAAAAGACAGAGAATTGATATACTGGTGCTTTGTCAATGTACAAGTAACTTATTCTTTGCTCACTTCTAAAAGTTGCTAGAAATTTGTTTCTTGATCTTCTCAAGATGTTTCTATTTTCTGTAACATAATGTTGGTAAGATTTGATACAAATGTATTTGGATTGCCTATATGCATCATCATCATTATCATCCAATCGGTTACTGGAAATCTGTTTTATTTTTCCATTTTTTTAGGACACTATGGTTAATCATACACACCCCTTCCTTTTCGGCTTTCACTCCTCTTTTACTGGTGATATCAATGCCTTTGTAGGGCATGACCAAACTATCCCACTTGACTCTTGTTTAGTTGATCTTCCATCTTAGTTACTTGGTTCTCTTGAATGGCCTCATCACTGAATATGCTTTCCACAGTCCTACAACTCGGCCATTCTTTTTATTTTTCTATATTTGATTTAATTTTCTAAGTATCTGCAATATCCCTTGATATATCCGGTATAGGTGGATGGGGAAAGTTATGTAGCATAAGCTGCATTCCTTATTTTACAATATCTAGTTGTTTTATTTATTTATTTATTTATTTTTTTTTTGAGGGAACCTCGGCGGTACGAGGGAAATTTTATTGATAATCAAATGAAATTACAAATAGTGGGGCCAGCAAAAACTGGCCACAAGTGGAATGAGAGCACCATCTAATAAAACGATGGTCTCTAAACAATGATAACATATAGAAAAGCAAGACTATCTCCTAACATAAGGAAGACTGGCCATCTCCAATCTGATGATAGCACGAACCTCCCTAGGCAGAGAGCCAATATGTAAATGACGAGTCACATGAAGAGCAGCACCTTCTTTAGCCAGTACATCAGCAGCTGAATTAACGTCTCTGTAAACATGCCGGATTGAAAAATGAAGCGCCTCAAGCAACCGACGAGCACTAATCCACCAGAAGAAAAAATTCCATGGGGGATCCGAACCGGAAGTAAGCCATTGCTCTAGAATCCTAGAGTCGGACTTGATCTCAATACAAAAGTCAGAAGAAAGAACTATGTTCTCAGGAATCGATTTAGAAATGGAGCCACAATCTGGTTTGACTTGGGAATCTGAGAACCCATATTTAAATTTAAGAATCTGATCTTTCCATTTTGATCTGCAAAAATTGGGGTCTGATTTTCATGTTAGTTGTTTTTTCGTAGGAAGGTGTTAGGCACCAATGCACATCCAGTTGAACCAGTCTCTACCTGATTAGGAGGCAGTATCTTATAGAAAAAAACACAAGTCTGCAGAAAATTCAGTGGCTAAACCACTCTTGTATACTCTTGATAAATTCAGTCATCGTTGCATGTCCCTCAGATTATCCCCATCAGTAACCAATTCTTCTAAGATGAGTGCAAGTATTTTTGGAGCACATACTGTGAAATGAAAGGCTGTTTGTCAATTGTCATGCCCATTGTACCTGTCTTTTACATGACATGACATAGGTATGTGTATGGGATGTGCCTGACACTTGAAATTTGTGTCTACTTTTTTAGATGGCATTTTTTTTTTTTGGATTTCTTGGATCTCTCCACACACACATTATTAGGGTGTTATTTAAATTGGTTTTAATTGTATTATCTTGTATAGCTTTAGTACATTTTTTTGATAGGTAAAAACAGAGTGGTGTGTGTGTATATATATATGTGTGTGTGTGTGTGTGTGTGTGTGTGTACGTATGTATGTATATGCACAGTACATAACCCTACGTTGCTGTCCATGGTAGACAGAAACACTAATGCCCCACAGACAACTCAAAGCAAAACAACAAAATGCAATATACATAAAGCTCCTTTACACTATATGCCTCTCCACTCTATTCCTCTACTATCATATCTGGACGAGTGCCACAAAAGAACTAAACCCTCCCTACACCTTTTCTAGAAAATCTGTCAGCCAATGGTTTGGCAGAACGTGGCACATGGGTGAACAAGTAATTCAACCCATTAGCCAAATGTCAAGTGAATCGAACAAAATGAACAAAATGCCAAGGACAACTCCGTTGTGAACTCATCCATGATATAATCGAGAATCAATCACCCTCGATCTGTGGAGCCCCAAGTCGACCATTGGTTGCCTCTATCAATCTGTGCACCAATACTATAACCCCAGCTTGTGATGAATCTCCCTCTTATTGGACCCAAGAAGGCATTACAATATGTTTGTTGTAACCTTTGAACACTCCTCCGACTCTGGTAGGCGCTGGGTTTCCCAATGATGATCCATCAAAGTTCAACTTGATGAGTCCAGGGTGTCGGGGAATCCATGTCGTATGTATGCTCACTGACCATGTGATGAAAAGGCTATGTCAACCCAACTCCTCACAAAATCTGTTAGAGCAATCCCTCTAAACTTTGCCCTAACAACCATCTAAGAACTCAGACGATCCTCAAATATCCGTCTGTTCCTCCGCCCCACGTAGCGCATAATGTTGCATGGAACATTGACTGGGACATCATCCTCCCCCTTCGTCCCAATCCTGAAAATATCCACTACCCAAGAGTAGTGAAAATCCCCTCTGGCAGATCTCTCATGCTACTGAACAATGAAGGAGAAGGTGATCAACCGATTCTGCCTGTACCATGCACATGATTGCATTAATGAGGAGAAAGAGCCCATGATTTCCTCTTTCTTTGTAAAATATCACAAGTGTTAATCCTGTACTATATGGAGGTTGAAGTGAAGGCTATAATCCTAGGAGGGTTATGATACTTCCAAAGCCGGGACGCTGAAAAGGATGGCTGGATATCATCACCTCGCCCCTTTCAGAATGTAGAAAAGGATTGGGTAGAGAAAAAGCCCCTTGGGATACAGACTCCAAATCTGGTATCCTTGATACTAGAGTCAATGAATACATCTCTCAGAAGGAGAAAAAAAAAAGAAAAAGAAAAAGACTAGCTAGCTCCCTTTGCCCTATTGGTCTAGGATCCCTTCTAAAATCAAGGTTCCACTATTGCCCTAAAAAAGACCATGAACGGATATCAGATACTCGGGACTCCTTATTAGTTACTGCAAACAAGATAAAACCGATGAAAGAACTGAGAGGAAACAATACTTCCCACCACAAATCTCTCCAAAAAAGAGCGCTGTCACCATTCCTCACACAAAGACGGATTTGTTGTGAAAAAAAGGTGCAAGTGCTAGAATTGTTTTCCATGGGCTAGTGCTATAAGCTCGAGCCCAATGGTTCACATCCCACTCATTGGCATGTGTGCCATATTTGTTGGTAATGACTTTAATCCATAAGGTGTTATTGTCTGAGGTAAAACGCCAGAGCCACTTGTCCAACAACATAGAGTTCCGAGCTCGAGTACTTCCCAGGTTGAGTCCCCCCTTTTTACCTTTACTATATACCAACTCCTATTTCACCAAATCCTTCTTTTGTTCTGGGGTTTTGAAGAAGGAAAAATAGTAAATCGGCAAGTTAGCTAGCGCGGACTGGATCAAATTGACAAATGACAAGTAGTTTCTCTTCCAAGTTGCTAACCTCCTCTCCATTTTCTCAATAACCGGTTCCTAGAAAGATAGGATCTAGGGGTGTCCCCTAAAGGCAACCCAGGTATTCGTTGGCATCCACAAAAATCTGGACTCTCCCCTCCTCTACATGAATTCCTACCAAATTGTTCTTGTGCAAATTCATTTTCTGCCCTAACACCATCTCAAAACACCTTAGAATTGACTTACTCAAGTAAATCTGGACCATGTCTATCTCTAAAAACATGAGTCATCTGCGAACTGTAGATGTGAAATGGGTACCTAATATCTACTGACCCTAAACCTTGAGATCAATCCTAGCTCCTTTGCTCTACCCATGAATTGACTTAACATGTCACCCACTAATGTAAACAAGAGTGGTGATAGAGAATCCCCTTGGTGCAAATCGCCTGTGCATTGGCAATTTGCATGTTTAAATTGCCTTTGCATTTGTGATTTGCACAAATCACCAGCATCCAGGCAATTTGGTCAAGTACAAGATGCACTCTTTGCACTTTTACACCATCATTTTTTTAGGTATAGTGCCCCAAATTGATTTTTTGGGGGTGCAATAGTGAAACTCTAAAAACAATCTATGAATGTAGTTTTAGATGACGATGTAGCATATATGCCCGGGAACTTAGCTTCATAAAGAGTGTAACGCAATCGCATATATATATATATATATATATATATTATTATTAATATATAGAAATCTTATTGTGGAGGAGGCCCCCTGTTGCTTTCCTCCTTGAATTCTCAATTCTCATAATTTTGGGATTTTTCATAACTGAAAAAGATGCTCAACCAATTAGATTGTAGTAAAAACATTGACAAATTAAAAAAAAATGAAAAAAATATTATTTTATTAGTTGGCAAGTGGGTCCCTGATAAAAAATTCTAAATCTCTCTCTTTTAAACCTTTTTGGAAGTTTAGACAAGATTCTTATATTAAGATCCCGAAAATTGCTCTAATTAGATCTCTCTTTCTAACATCTCTTAATTTAATTTTTAAATCAACTAAAAATTTTATTAGTCTTAAAAGAATTTCTTTCTTTGTAGAGATTTTCCTTATCTTCTTCCAAAAGGATCTATTATAATCTTTTAAAAGATCTCCCCATATTTCACTCCTAAAATTTCTATTTTGTTTTCCTTTAATCTCTTTTCGTTTAGTTTAATTATAAATCTGAACCATATTATAATTTAATTTTTTTATATTTTCTATTACTCTAAACATTCTTAAACGCTTTATCCTAAATTTTTTATCTTATTATTATATAAAAATCTTAATGGGAATGAGGCGCTCTCTCAATTTTCGGAAGTGCATTTTCAATCAAATTTTAAAAGCTTAACGGCTTAACAAAATTTCCAAAAACACCACTAACTCTTTATTTTCGGCAGTTTTAAACCCAGACCTCTCTCTCTCTCTCTCTCTCTCTCTCTCTCTCTCTCTCTCTCTCTCTCTCTCTCTTTAACTTTCATATTAGATAGCTCATTAATAGTTTATTAATTTTTAATCAATACTAATTATTATTTTTAATTTTTTTTAGACAAATTTAGACTCCCGATTAGAAGGCATTCTCCAATTAGAATTGATAGAGCAACTATCCAAATCCTAGAGTGGAAAATTTTGGATTTTTTTAAAATAAAAAGGTAAAATTAGATTTTGAGCGAATCAACATCTACCTGTAATTGTTTAATGGATAATAATAAATTAAACTTAATATTAAACTTTAATATGCCTCATTCTCTCCCTTACTCTCCTTAATTATACATCTTTCTTGAATTATATTTTTCTTTAATAGGAATTATATATCAATTCCATTACTCCTCTTAATACTCTTTCACACAGTTTTCAAGCTATACGTTTCTTATTTTCACTCTAGGTCCTTCTATTTCTCCTTTCATAATTAAATGAGATATTTTAAGAATTATACAATCTTGGATTCTATATCAAGTTTCTATGATCCTTGATGAGAGACTACTATCTAGACCTTTGGTTTAATAGTTTTATAAGCAAAACAATTTCCTGCAAGGTAATTAATATTAAACTCTCATGATTTCCATATTATTTTTTATGTAATATACGGGTTTTGTGCAGCCTAGACCATACTCTATGTTTCGCTTTTTTGTGATGATACAGTGAATGCAATCATCAAATGTTTATATATATATAAAATTGCAAAGCAATCAGTTAATGTTTGTATGGTTCCAATCCATTTCATCCAAACAATATCCAGTTAAATTTGGATGTCAAGTAGTAAACTGGATAGAAGTCTTATAAATCTTTTGTACAGGAAGATTGATCATCCAAATTGCTTCTCTTTGTTATGTATAGTTGTTTACTATTGTTATTTTAACTGGATTCGTTGAATTATTTGGATGATATTCAAGTTAATTAGGGTTGTATATTTCCGGATTCAAATACTTCAAAACATATGCTATACAAATATTTGATGATAAGGTTTTAATCATGACCTCAATTAGTGAGTATCTGGTGTACTAATATTTTTTAAGAATAAATGGGATAGAAAGAGGTGCCAAAGTCATTGTATAGATAAAAGAGGATTTTATATTATAAACATTTTATCCATCCAGTTCAAATAGGTTTCATTTGGGTTTGATAGGATAGGATAAAGGGTCTTAATTATATTATCATTAATAAGATTATAAATATTGATTATAGTTCAATTCTTCACACTCGTGGATCGCACTTTATGTAAACTTGTATAACCTCTTCACTGAAAAAATTTGTGTTTGCCAATTTACTCCTGATTTATCCAATATGCCGAACAAGGTTTCTCCTAATATATTTTCCTGCTACTTTCCCTTTGAAGAAGCAACTTTATATAAATGTTGTTTCATGACCGATTACCCCAATACCCTCATCTTACCTATACTCATTTATATAGATGTTTCTTGGTTACCATATTCAGTTGATAAAGCTTATTAAGTATTATTGGTGTGAAATATAATTACTCCCTTAAGTCCAACAAGATTTGATGGTTACATTGCAATCTGTAAGCAGAGCCTCAGTACCTTATTTCAGCCGGCCAACTGTAACTTTATTGGCTACATCCTCCCTAATCAAACTCAGATATAAATGGGCCTATTTCTTGGTCGTATTGCATTGTTTCTATGCATGTTCTTACTAACATTGCACTCTATACATTTGCCTGAGTCAACTTATTGCAAATCCCATAGCTTCCAAGACATCTATATAGTTCCAGTTTACATTTGCCCCTATCTACTCTATTCAACCAACACTTATATGTAAATAAGTTTTCATTAAATTAACATTTGTTGGAACCTGAAATAGCAAGTCATCTTGAACTTCAGAATATATAACTGAAACACGAAGGAAAAACAGGACGGCTTGATAAATTGCAAGTGTTGGGGTCTTTGAATATGAGAACAGAAATACTAGAGGAAGAAAAATGTGAAATAGTTACAACATTCTTCAATGCTCAACTGTCAGTCTCTCTTAAAAAGCAAAATTTGTGGAGTTTCCTTTTGTTCTTCCTTTCTGAAACCGAAAAGCATAACGAAGATTCTATATGATGAAGTTGGTATCTTTGCAAGATTAGTCATGAATCATGATGGACTCTGTACCTTATGGAAAGAATATTCATCCTTATTATGTGGTAAGAAGAAAATCTTTTGGGAAAATATCTCATATTTGATGTTCTTCCGTACCATCAATTTCTCTGTTTATAAAATCGATAATGCATTGATAACATACATTGATGCATTTATCTGCTAAAGACATTCTCATCTTTTTCTGCTTGTTTCCACTACATAACTTCTTGTATAAGCAGAGTTAAATTTTCTCTTATTGATTGGCTCTGATAGAGCAGAAGAAATAAAAGGCAAAGCCACATCTTAGCCTAAAACAACAGCCTAATTCTGTGCACTTTTGGGTAAATCCTTGGATGATGGGAACAAGTGCCGTAGTTTTTGAGCTTACTATATTAAACATTCCCAACCATGACCTGTTCCGGAAGAAGTGCTGATGCTGTTAACTTCATAATGTTATGCTTGGCCACAGGATGCAACCATGAGACTTTTACTGATAAGGAACCTTCATCCTTGAGTTCATTTATTTGCTTGAACAAGAACTAAGCACAACTTAGAATCAATTCATCAAAATGAGAGAAAGCATAGCTTAAAATCAAATATTCTTAATTGATCAAATGCAGTTGTCATGAATTAGGTTGAAATACAATTGTTGGTCCACTGATTTTTATTACCATACTTGGTCTGAAATTTGGATCATTATACTGCACATTGCCGGTTCTGGTACCAACAGTGATGGACTGACCTGTTCCCCGCCCCCTTTTTTTCTCTTTTGACTTTTCTTGTACCATACCTATATATACGGGACGGGCCTATTGGCCGGTACTTAGGACCAAGTTCTTATCTTTAGGAATTTAGAAGCAAGGGATAGAATCTATAATTCACAGATTGCACTTATAGGGTTAGCGTTGAAGAAGCAGAGAGATGAAAGAAAGGTTTGGATCAAGCACGATAATAGCTTTGGACAACAGTAACCTTAGAAAAGTCTTCCTCTTTTCTTAATTTAAAAAAAAAAAAAAAAAAAAGAAGTGTAATGATAATTTAATTTGGCCCGGACCCTGTCTTGCTACTCTGCAATAGCAGTAATTTTGTTTCACCTTATACTTCTTTGTCCCGAATTCTTATGAATGAAGGGAAAGATAGTAAAAATAGATAATCAAGAACATATTTGTGTCACGTCTTTTCAGTCATGAGCTCTAAATATAACAACTGCAGTACTGCTGTGTTCTAAATTCCACAAATTTAAAAGAATTTTATTTATTTTCAATAATTTAGACATGATGCTACTGTGCAGGTGGAATTCTTGACAGAGCAGACAGCTATACATTCACTGGTGCGCTTGCATATTCCTTTGTCAAAACCTTCCTACCACTTTATGTGGTTTGAGTTCTAAAGTTACAATCAGCTCCACTAGGATAGTTAAAGAGAGACAATTTCTGATTCTTCACTTAGAAAAGATGCGGCAAACACAACGATATACACAATGATCCGGATGAGTGGATGGGAGATAAAGTCCTTGAAAGCAGATGAAATGTGACTGCGTTCCCAGAGCAGGGATCTGAGATTAAGGTTGTCTCCAGACTCTCCGCCAGGTTTGGTAGTTTGCAGTCCAATCCTTGATCAAGAATATGCTTACTCTCTACTCTTTTTCTCAAACTTCACAGGACTATATCACGTACCTCTCTCCAAGGACCTGAGCAGAGACATAACTTCTACATGAACATGGATCCGTATAGGTCTGATCTTCTGCTGGCCATTAAAGTTCTTAGAAGACTTCTGTGCTAGTTGTAATGACGAGTTTAGTTTGAGTTGTAAGCACACATATCAAAACTATAGTTCTTTGGTATAAATTTTCATTTTAGCAGGATGATTTGGTTGGCAAGTTTGTTTCCTGAAAAAATGGAAAAAAAAAAAAGAAAAAAGAAAAATAAAATGTCCCCAAAGCATGAAATCCTGATTTGGAAGATTGGATCTTGAAATTAGAGTTTGAGTGGATTACAAAAGATAATATGTAAATTTAAAAAACAATAGGTTATCTTCAGTTTTTTTTTTTTTTTTGTGTGTGTGTGTGTAGGGGGGGTCGATCTTAGATCAATGGTGAAATATGTTCAGTAAGGAGCAGTTTTGGTGGATGTTTTTTTCCTATCATTTACTTTGACAAACCATAGTTTAATTTGTTGGAATTAGTGCTCAGTTACTACCATAGAGTTGGTTTTTGAATGGAATAGTGGATAGTGGTTAGGAATAAAATCCATAAGAGGTAAAGCATGAAAATATGTAAAACAATAATGAGAACAAAGGCAAAAATGTTATTAACTATTGTTATGCCATTTTTATGATCTTGTGCTAAAGTTCTTTGGTAATAATACCAAGTGATATGATTTTTATGTATAAGCTAATGTTGTCAGCTATTGTATTCTGTAACTATCATTATGCATGATATCAAGTAGAATCTGTGTAGTAACAATAGACAGCCATCTTATTCATTATATGTTATTAGTACGGAGAAATCATGTGTATCTCTCCAAATACAAGCAAGAATGACTGTTAGAACTCCCAATCAAAGTATTGGAGTATGAACCACTGAAACAAATAAGGGTTTTTCCAACAAAATACTTAGTCCACAGAGCATAAGACATAAATAATGGTTATGGGTGAAAAATTTGATAGTCAGGGTTAGTTTCTTCTTAACTTAAGATGTATTTGGAGTTGTCACCTGTCAAAGACAAAAAATCTTCTTTTTTTTTTGATCGGTAGACAAAAAATCTTCTTTGGAAACCTTAGACAAAATTACTCGTCCAATGTTTAAATGTGCATAGTTTCCACAATCTTTTTTTTTGTTTGTTTGGTGACGTGGAACCCCTGACCCCACTTAGTGGGGACATGGTAAGCCCCGGATACATCTTATAGATATATTCTGTTATAAATATTTGCAGAAAATATACATCTACTTTTTCCTCTTTATTCAGCTTAAAGAATTGCTAATTAGCAGTTAATGTTGACTATCTAGTACTCCTCAGTAGATATATTCTGCTCTTTCATATTTTAGTTCAAAAGCTATACAAATTTCTGTAACATCACATTGAGATCTTCAGCCTGTGACTTTTAATTATTCCTTAATCCACCATTAGAATAAAGTGTTTGCACCATTAGCTAAGCTTCTGATATGAACTTTTATCTGTGCATGCATGTATCTAATTTATTTATGAGTTGCACCAGTTCCTTAGATGCTGCTAGTTTATTAGCAACTTGGGCAGTCGAGCCTAAGATTATCACTAGAAACAATTACATTGATCAGTAGCAGCAGAATAGAGATTTAAGGATCCTAAGAAGTCTTGGATAGGATGTTCTTGGGGAGAGAAGCATCATTCTAATATTACTTTAGGGAGATAAGCTTCTGTGATTGCAATAAAACCAGAGATTCTATCTGAAATATGATAAATGATCAAAAGTTGAAAAAAAAAAATAGAATAAAATTCAGATACGTTTTCATGCTTAGTTACTAAGAAAAAGATTATAAAGGAATTAGAACAAAGATTAGAATGATCCATAAAGCAAAAAAGTAAAAAAAATAAAACTAACTGTTAAAATATTAAAATCTAAGTCTCTCTATTTCAGGCAATCTAATAAGCTGTAAAAACACAGAACATATACCCAAAAGGGAGGAATAATTTGGGATTGTTGAAAAATACATCTGCTTAGACATGCATATCATTTGACTGTTATTGGTGCATACATGCTAGCAGCTTGGAATTGGTTCCTATGACCTTAAACCATGGTTTTAAATTTCGGTTTTGAGGGAAATTTTGCACCTTCAGAGTAAGAAATTTCGAGAGAATTTCGTTGCTTTGAGAGAATTTCGTTCAAAATTACATAAAATTTTTTAAGATAAAGGTTTATGTCTTCAAAAATTTCAGGATAAATTTAAAAAAAAATTTAAAACCATACCTGAAGCTTGAGATGATGTAGTTTTAAATTTCAGAATGATATTCTTTGTATCATATTGTATATCTTTTTGAGTATTTGCCATAGGATTACTATTCTATTGTTGATTGTCTTGGTTTGCTTTTCTATTCTTTTAGATGACTTACTGTGGTATCATTGATTGGTTGAAAGGGAGAGGTTTTTAAGACTGATTTGAAGCATGTCAACATAGTACATTGACAATACATTTTGCCCTCTCTTGAGCCACACAAAGTCATCCAAAAAATCACTAATCATCACACCATAGTAGTTCCAATGTCATGATATTTATCATTATTTGTCAATCGCTTTTGTTTGTGACCTTTGGTGTAGTAGACTAGAGAGAAAAAAACAAACAAGAAAAAGCCTTCTTATCCCAAATCCGAAAGAAGAGAAAGAAACAATACAAAAAGGGTTACCAATAATTTCTCTAGGCAACAACCACACAAGATATAGCTCCATACATGAGGATACAAACTCTCTAACAACTCCGCGTGGATTTGTCTCCTTTGCTTCTCTCCTTGCCCTTTTATTTATCAAGATATATCCATATATAATTCTTTTTTTTTTCTTTTTTGGTAAACAACTTCAATCTATTGTATGATATATATATATATATAATAGACCAGTATAGGCTTTGGTTTATTTATTTGAGTTTGTAAACCTTAGTTTGATTATGTGAGATTTGGATTATGACGGATTGGTTTTTATGTCAGCGGGTTTATTCTAATTTGATTAGTTTGATTTATTGATTAGAACCTTTTTTTTTTATTATTATTTCACTCTTAGTTATATTTGATTTGAATTTTTTGTTAACTCATGTTTTGAGAGTTGATCTTCCGCTGTAGTTTTCTGTTTTAGATGAACTAGCTCCATCGCACCTTTTGTGTAATGGAATTAGTACCCTAACTGCTTCTTAGGGTTGGAGTCCGAGGTTGTGTCCTCGAAATATGTGATTGCAAGTTTATCGATATAATTCAAATTTCAAAGTGTGATATATATATAAATGGTATATTGTTAAGTGATTTATCTGGGCATTGACTTGGGGAAGGAACATCTAATAGACATAAAACCCAACCAAGATTGATTTTATAACTTAAGTTCACACACATACACACACGTATATATATATAGATATTAGTTATTTGGGGTTAGATAGGCATTGACTTATGGAGGGATCTTATAATAGAAACGAAACCGGCCGACCCAAGATGGATTTTTGAAGAAAAATAAACAGAAAACTAAAAGAAAGAGACATGAGTAGTGAATGTTGGGTTGACCTTGATGAGATCACATAAAACTGAAAGCAAGAAGAGATAAAAAGGAAGGAAACCCTGATTTGGAAGCTACCTATCATACATGTAAGTCTCCTGTGAGAGCCAAATCTCCACTTAGTGGAATGCATGGTCCAAAGAAAGAAAAGGGGAACTACCCAACTTGGGGTCCATCCCAAGTGCGAAAATGAAGTTACAGGTCCACTTGGAGAGAGAGAGAGAGAAGGAGAAGCTTGAGCTTGAGGTTGAAGAAAGGCTTAATAAGGGGTGGTGGTGGTGTTAGTGGGACCTACCCTTGAGTGCTTACTTTTGGGGTTTGGTATAAAAAGAAAATATGTGTGGGAAGGAAGAAGGCGTTGTTTCTACGCTCACTATGGGGAAATATAGAAAAGAAAGAAAAACAATGAAGGAAACTTAAAGAGAGGTCGTGGAGAAGGAGATATGGTGGCAAAGCATCTCTAAAAGATAGATAAACAAAAGGTTGTGTGATGACAACCCTAACTTTTCTTGCACACGCACACCCATGTACCCTTTTTTCCTTTTTGCTTTTTTATTTTTTTTTTTATTTTCTTCACTTTAGCCGTTTGCCTTGGATGCTCACATGGTTGCTCTTGGCTTTAGCCGTGGCTTCATCTTTATTTTATGTTTAATTAATCACCTCTCTTTTAGACTAATTGATGGGTCTAACCATTTGAACTACAAGGTGGCATTGCAACCCTTATAATCCCAATCCCATGCCCAAGGTTAAACCTTTTTTTTCCCCCACAAATTGGTCAAATATTGTACATAAAAACAATGATATTCAGGTTGTGGTCGGGCCGGCTGGTTCGGAAGTCTTTCGTGATCGAAATGTGCCCAATCGAACGGTGATGAGCTATGTTTAACGGTGTAAGTGGGGTTTTGCGTGTTGTGGGGTCAGGGATTCAGTGATTGGTGGGAAGGAGCAGGGAGCACTCAAGGGATCATGGTAGGACGAGAGGGGTTTTGCCTATGGAGAGGTGAACAGCTTCTTCGGATCATCCTTTTTACACTTGAGAGTAAGGTGTATTTAGCAATGGAAAGGTGACGACCTATTATGACTCTGTGAGTTATCTTAACGGTTAGGCGTCCAGGATCCTCTTTTGAATGAGACTGTTGGGAGATGAGCCCTGAGCAACGTGCCAATGTTCTAAACCTCCAATCCATAAGTCCACGATGTTCGTGAGACCGAAAGTTGTACTGCAGGTGTCTCATGCTGTCGTCGTATGGCACGAGGTCAGTCGTCCATGTGGCCATTCCATATGGGCCATCTACAAATGGTTCGACTCAATGAGTCAATAGGGTTATCATTTTTCCTTTCTTTTTTGGTGGTTTAATTTAATTTTACTGTGTAAACTGTAAATGGTGGGCCCATTTGTTTCTTTTGGTTTCTTAATCACAAGTTGGTTGGTATTAGAGATTATTATTAAATGCATGTTAGTCTTAAGCTGGTGGTAACAAGAGGAGCTATAGGCTTGGTTTAGTGGCCCTACCTACAATCTTTGAAGAAGCCAAAAGCTGGCTCATGTCTCTTGAACCTGATTTTATGTTGTCCCAAAACATAATCCCCCAACTCCTAGGAGGCTTCTCATTGACAAAAGCCACTTCCCCTCCAATTCCTTAATGGAAAGTTGTTTATCATTATACTTTTTTTCATGCAGAGATGATTTTAGAGCTTCAAAAGTTGGCAACTTTTTAGGTTTTGATATGTCTAGAAGAAGATCAGGTGGTGCTCACTCTCACACACACACTCTTTCTCTCTCTCTCTATATAGGAATCTCCTTTCTCCTGTTGAGGTGACTAAAGGCTACAATGGCAGGTTCAACTAAGAGGGACTGAATTGGGTTTTTTTTTTCATTGATTGGCTCTTTGATTTTGTTCTTCCTCCATTACTTTCTCAATTGGGATTTGGTTGTTTCAGTTGGGGCAGAAAACTGATGATCTTTACTGAAACATTGGCTTATAATACTTTAAATGTACAAAACCACAATGATTCGAGTTACAAGTCATTCACAACTCAGAATCAACTGAGTCAAATTTTTATAATAAAGATAAGCATTGCCTGAGTCACTGAGTCATTGAGTCATGAAGCTTAGCTTGCTCTCATTGTGAAGATGATGGTGCACCAAAAGCTGCTTGAGCTACTACATTCAAGTGCGGTTGCACCATTTTGTGAATGATGGAGGGGGGGGTCCAACCCTGGTTAGTACTTTGGACCTACTAGAAGCTAGAAAATGACCATTCATTGCCCTTTTACAGGCGCATACACCTATGGTGATAAGGAAATTCCCTTTGTTCCTTGGCCATACATTACTTTTTTCCAATCAACAAAGTCCTTGGTCCTTTTGGAAACGTATCTCTTACAATATATACAAAAGAAGTGATCCCCACCCTAAATAGATCTCAACTTCAAAGCATATTTTTTTATTTTTTTTTCCTTTTAGTAACACCCTTTATAACTGTCATAACTGTCATTAATGGCATAAAGCTGTAGTACATTGGTAATTACCACCTTTTAAAGGATTTTTTTTTTTTTTTTTTTAATTTTACCATTGTTATCAGTTTAGTTTGTAAATTAAGGCCCCGTTTGGCATAGCTTCCTAAGGGCCAAGAAATCCTTTCTAAACTTAAAAGGAAGCTCATTTTGATGAAACATGTATTGAGACTGTGCTTGCGGGAAAATAGGTAGCCATGCTTTAAATTCAAGTAAAAGTTTATTATGACAAATTACACTTTTATTTTCATTACACATTCTTTAAAAAGACAAAAAAAATCCATTGAGTCTAAAATTATGTACATGAGCATCTTTTCATATAATTTTTCTCACGAAATGTAATTTTATTTTTAACTAATGGCTTTGATTCAAAGCCCTTTTTAACAAAACCATTCACATTGAAGGCCTTCTATTTGTACGAAAATACACCAAACAAGCCCTAAATTTGATATCAGATCTATATATCCTTCTAGTGGATTCAGATTATCCCAACCTTCTACTTGATAGACTTTGATCCTTCAAAACTAGACTTTTGAGATGGGTTTATGGCTTTTATGCTCTATCTCTGGCATATGTTCTGGTTGAAATTTGAAGTTTGAAATTTGGGATACAAACTAGAACCAAATTGAGGAAGAACCAAAAGAACATCACTGTATGGCTCTGAGGAACCCCCCCAAAATTCAGACCCTATGCACTTACAAGTTTCCCAAGTTTGGAAATTGGAATCTCAAATGGAAACCACAGTGACAAATTATGGTTGAGAACAAGTATTGAGTGTAGCCAAATAAAATCCATCCCCTCACCAACTTGAATTGGGGATGAAAATAATGTTGAAAAGAGAAAGTGAAAATCAAATTAACCAGATGTTTGATGAAGTCAAGAAGATAAGAATCTATTTGTCAGTTTCATTGGTATGAAGTACAAGCCTTCCAGTTCTCAAACGGTAAAGGAAAAAGGAAAAAGGAGAAGGAAACCCATTGGAGAAACACATGAATTAATGGTTTAAGGCTGCATTTGGCCTGGCTTATACAAGTGCTTATTTCAGCTTATAGCTTATTAAAGAATTTTTTAAAATTAAAAGTGTTTTGGTAACACATAATTTGTACATGCTTACCCATAAACAATAAAGGAAGGCTACCTATAAGGAGAAGTTGCTGAAAGCAGCTTCTCTTATCACTTATACAGGAAGCTTTCATAATACTCTTATTTTATCCCCTAAACTTTCATAAGCACTTAAATAAATGTTATTTCTAAAGTTTAATAATATCTTCATATTACTTATTATACCTCTAAACTTTCATAAGCACTTAAATAAATGCATTTACTAAACGTTATTTTCTTCAAGTAAGCGGTTTGCTGTTGCTGTAGATAAGCGCTCTCGTTGAGTCACTTATTCAATAAGTACTTATCCAAAAGCACGATCGGGGCAAAACGCAACCTCAGCATGGAATCATATACAATCAAATGTAATTCTTCTACAAACCAAGACTTCATTAGGCTAAAGAATCGATAAAACTATGGCTACAACTGGATGATTCGTGTTAAAAAAGAAAGATAAAACGATGAAGAAGAAATCAAGTACACAACAATACAGATTTACTTGATTCGACAAATTGTGTCTACGTCCACGAATGCACACGTCTCAAAAACTCAGAATGTTGTGTTACAAAGAGTAACTACAAAAGTATGAATAAATACCTTGAAATTAGGGCCAAACATAATAGAAATAAACTTACTATTATACCCCTAGCCCTCCAAAACCTTTGGTTAGTGCTAGCGGATCATCAGGATTTCCACATAACAACAGATCCTATGCTCGAACCGTAACATTAGTCTCTCAGCCTATGTTCGAGCAAAGATTAGCCATCCGTGCTCGAAACTTCAAAGAAAAAACATTGATCGAAGCGTCGCGATCGTCCGACTGATACGAATTGATGTTTCATTTCGAAAGGTATGAGATTTGAGGTGTATGAAGACAATATTCATTGAAATGCCTTGTCCCTTCTTGTCCTTCCTCTTCCAGTATTTGAAAGGCTTGTTTCTGTTCCTGTATCCATAAATGGACTGGACAAGCATGGCCCCTTTGAAGTCCATTTGGGTGGGGGCCATTTTACAATTCTGTCCATAGGATACGATACTATGTCACGTGCGTAGTTTGGACATGATCAAAGATAAAAAAAATTAAAAAAATAATAATAAAATTAAAAAAAAAAATTGTCCTTTGCATCTGCCGTACACGTGGCAGTACAGCATGTTTGGACTACTCACTGGATGGTGGGTCCCAGAAAAAAATGTAAGGATGACATGTGATGTCGCTTTCCAATTTCATTGTCCAAAGCAGGCATGAATAGATGGTTACATGAGACAGACCGGTCACAATCATCTGACCAGGCTAGCAATACTACACCATATTGGTTAAAAACTCCTCCATTAGATCTATGCCACGTGTGTACATGTAGGAAGAAGTAAGGCAGGTTCCTCCCATTCTCCCACTACAGACCCAGCAAAGCATCGGCTCAAATGGACAAGACAATGTTTTCTGAGGACACAGATGGAAATACCCAATAAGATGGGCAAGAAAAGGAACTTATGTCTACTACATGAAGAACTTTGTTGGGAAAATCCAAATTCAATGTTCTAATCCCAAATCTCAAAAACCCTTTAGATCCCTCAGAAATCCTTTGTATTCATTTAAAAAAAAAGAAAATTTAATATATATTTATATATCCTTATTAAATTAAAATTGAAAAAGATTTCAACCTACATACTTTTCATTATTATTATTATTAAATAAATTTTAATTAATCAATTAAAAGGAATGATCAATTTTTCTTCGCTAAAAGGGATATTTTCATAGGTTTGCCTTGGCATTGGTGTTGGTATTAGAATGATCGCAATCGCTTGCTTTTCGCCCATACAGCTCTCTAGTTGCTGATTATGGTCAAGTGGTCCAGGAGCCACCAGAAATAAGTTACCATTACATGCAAGGGCAATCCCCGAAAATCGAATTCACAATCACCGCCGTTCATCCATCAACGTCGCCATCCATCTTTCGACCCTGTATGTACGACTCAAGTAGGGACGATCATCGGATCGTTACGCCCCGGAGGACCATCAATTAGAGGGTCTGTGAGGCTGGACCTCTATACCATCCATCAAGTAATACAGAGATGGGTTCTTCATCTGTTGCCAAGGCTTTTTGAACAAAAGCTCAAACCCACCCCTCCTTGTTAAGAACACTTGACTGGGCTTGGGGGGGCCTGAAGGAATCATAAAGAAACCATCGTATAGAATGATCGCAATCGCTTGCTTTTCAGTTTCTCTTCTTCCAAACTAATCCAAGAGATTATATAATTAAAGCAGTTTGACGCCTAAGAACTGCAAGCCAATAACACTTCAATCTAATTAACTAAAGCATTTTAAGTATTTTTGATTCATATTCTAATCTCTCACCATTACCTAAGTTGTCATTTGCTTGGGACTTATGGGAGTTCATTTGCAATGAAAATGACTTGTAATGTTAAGGAACAAATATGTTATGATTGATCACCATCTTTGTCCATACTCAAGCATGTTCTGATGCAAATTTTATATTTTCTCTACAGTGTACATACACACAAATACATATTATACATTTACAATATATACATGTACACATGCAACATGACCTATCTTATTCTATTGCATTTGTGTTTAAATAATGATATACAAATAAAAAGCTTCCAAGGTGAAGGAAAAGAAGAGATTAAACTAATCATGTGGGGATGCAATGGAACATGAACCATGTGATATTGATTAGGATAGGTATTAAAACTATACAAAAATAATAGCAAATTCAATGTACATTACTACAAGGGATTAACATGCATATATATATATATAGATTGTTTGTCAACAATAATCTGAAGTACCCACCTTAATAGACAATTAAGGTTTACACGCCACACCTGGCCTACATGCAGGTAACTGAAGGCCAACATCCTATTGTTGACTGACACCTAGCAATGTCGAGAATCGGAAAAATTGATGCAACCTGGTTATCATAATCAGAAATTTGATAGATTAAACACGTCAGATAGCCTGAACAGAGCTATTAGATTTTCCTAAAACAGAAGGGTTGTGGAACTGCTGCAACAACCCTGTTGAATGGAGGAGCCTAGAAACACTGACAAGGATTTCTTGGGAAAAATAATTCAAGTCTGAAAGACTACAAGCCTCACAAACATGAGGATACTACAGCGAGTTCACAACGTTTAAAGACACATATCAGCTATGAAATAGACATGGAATGGATCAAAACGAGTCCCTTCAATTCTAGCAGTAGCAGAACTAATACAAAGAATTTAGACAAGACAGATATAAAGACAAGGAAAACAACAAATTGAGAAGAAATATCAGCACTTGGGAGCTATCTCTTTGTTGTGAAACAATAATGTAATCATCTAAAATTTAACAAAGATTACCTCACAAAAAAAATCTCCCTTTTCCCTATTTTGAACAAGAGAGCACAGACGAAAGGTTGTCTTCATAGACTCAGTTCTGGCAATAGTTTAGAGAACCCAATTCATTAGGGTGTTAATCACTGCTACACTAGCCAAACCCAAGAATCAAATTCTAAAACATGATCTCATGATTGAGAAGTGAAGGAAGCAAGGGCAATGGAAGAAGTAACTGTCATCAAAGAGAATGTACGCATGTGAGAGGTATAAAATTTATGTTCCCTTGTGTTTCTAAGAAAACAGCCTCAGCTAGGAAATCATCCGAAACCAACATTTATTGATCATAGAGAGAAAACTTCAAACTATTCTATTTGCATGAACTTAACTAGTATTATGAATCTGTAATTAAATGCACCACCTAACAAGCTAGATATGATAGAAATAACATCACTGAAGACTGATACTAGCAAGACAAAGATAGAGATATATATGTTGCGGAGATTTGAGTATGGTTTTCCCCCCATTTTCAGTAAAGGGTCGTCTCTCATTATTGCTGTAAACAAATTTCTACTATTGTCTGCTCAAGGCAGGGGAACTTGGGGCTAGACAATAACACCAGTTTCTCTAGGAACAGATTGAACCTGTATTTGGAAATATTTCTAATGGAAAATGAGATAATCTAAACGCAACAAACTATACCTCATCGGCAAAAATTAGATACTTGCTTTGATAACAGAATGATCAGTGAAGGTGTCATCTAAATGCAGCAAACACAACCTTACCTAGTGAGAGAATGATCACTGGTGTAGTACATGGATTCAGTGCAAATTATGAAACTAGGGTTTCATGGTTCAATTTAGCATGTCTTAAGCAGAGTTTATCTACACATCACCCAAGAGGATAAAACCAAATTTCGGGGGCTAAATTCTTCTTTTTCAATTAATTTTTTGCTTTGTTGTTAAGTGTACAACAACAAACCACCACCACCACCACCTTAACCAGAAGCAAGTACTGCTTCTCAACATAAAAAAACAATAGAACACCAAAGCAGTAACATCCATGTTTGAAATATAGAGACTAAAAGAAAAAAAGAAAGAAGACTGTAATAGACCTTTCAGTTACTGAATGTGTTTTTTTTACTCAGAAATAATCCGCCTAAACCCAATAGACGATGAGCAAATGCGAATCACAGGCACGAAAATGCAAGGATGATGAAGAAACAGAACAGTTGTCCCTACCACAATTCAAATTCTAGTAAGTTAACATCAAAGAGTATAGTAGTAAGTTATGTGCCACCTTTCATGAAGGGTGAGTGAACTGGTAAAGCCAACATTCCTGCCTGTCAAAATGCTGCTGCTGCGCGGCATTCAGCACCGCCAAGCCGAAGCTCGGCATTCAACAGAATCAACACCTCCACGCCGAAGCGGAAACAAGCTCCCGCCGCTGCCAGAAGAGCACCAGCGATGCCTGGCGTTGCTCTACGTGGAAGCCCCTC
>JAUPMG010140811.1:0-11260 GCA_031762675.1 Pachysandra terminalis
CAGCCGACACCACGAAAGAACCCATATTCGCACTCACTAATTGAAATCCCTCCTCCCTCCAAGCTAGCAACATCCCTTTTGAAGCTCCCACCGCCGGAAGTTGCAACCATCCCGTTCTACTCCTTCCCCAAAGTTGAGACATCATCAACGAGTCAATACAATCTAACTTAGTTTCCTGAAACATCACCACATCTGCCTTCCATTCCTTCAAAGCACTCTTGATGCGTGAACTTGATAGTGTACTGTTGTGATTATATAAATAATATACCAATTATCCTTGTTAATAGCATTGTTTTAGATATCATTGAGTGTGTACTTAATAATGGTGATTCTATGTTCTAATACTTGTATTAAGCTTATTTAAGTATCCTTATCAATTATATATAGTTATGTCATGATATATCTCTATAGTATAGAAACATAGGATTATGCTCATGTGATTGCTGAATTGAATGTATACCTATAAATCATTGTGTGTGCATTGCTTTCATTAAAACTTGATCTCATACATATGTTCATTCACATCATATTGATCACTTGCATATCTAACACTTATTATATGTTATTTCACATTCATCATATCACACTCATTTATTTATTGTTTTATGGATTACCATTGAAGAGTGGCATTGTCCCTACTTCAATCATAAATTCCGTTAGACTTGTTTACTTACAAAGCTAGTGTAGCTTACGCTTTCGAGCATGACATATTTTAGGACCTATAGATGATGGACTTAAGGACCAAGGTGGAGAACAATTATGCTATGAAGATATTAGTCATTATTAGGGTTTTACTTGATGTTTTTAGTAGAACTTGTAGTAGGGTTTAATTGCTTTAATTCAATACTTATTGGATTTTCAATAGTTAATAGGGATTGATTTGAAGCATGAGACTAGTATTTTTTTCTTTCCATTGTTGTATGTTTGAAGATTGTTTTGTGATGGATATTATCTTAATAATATTACTTTTCTATAACTTTATCTTATATAATATCCTACCTAATTCAATGATTTTGGCTATGTATTGTTTATCTACTTCCTTTTGGATATGAGGTGAGAGTTACAACTTAAACTTGGGGACTCCATTGAGATTTCCAGGTTTGGTTCGTGACACATACACTAAGGCACCTCCTCTTTAATATGAGTACTTAGTTCATCCATAACTACTGCAAAAGGATAGGAACTCGTAGCTGACCCCCTGATGTGAACTTATTTTTACTGGCAACTCATTTGTCTCCCTGATGTGAGCTTATGTTTACTGGCAACTCATTTGTCTCACTTCTCACCACTCTCACCCTAGTTAGGGCACCCTCATACTTGTCTTGAATGACCATAATATATTTGATTGGTACTATTTTCTTGCCAAAATGTACCTGATTAACTCTGTAGGTTCTATGATATACAAATCATACAAGTGATGAGTTTCTTGGTGCATCCACTGTGTGCAAAAATGCCGAAGGTTAGGTTTGTTTCCAGTCCGCCCCTCCTAGGACCTTGCTTCAGCGAGACCTACACTGGGTTTCGGATCTTTATATAAGTAATGAGTTAATGTTGATTATGTTTGTAATAAGCATTATAATTACAAATATAGTATTTAACATATCAAGATATAATTAGTAATTAATTATATCCATAAAATGTAAGTCTGTATCATGAACAATATAATCTTATTTTATGTAATTCTAATTAGTACAAAATGTGAATCATGTTATTGTATTAATTATTAATTAGTTAAATAGTAAGTAATTGAGAGATGGAGACATAAAGGTGTGATAAAGTCCTCGGTGGGTGAGTCTCTCGATATTGAGTCGACCCCGCTCTGAGCAAGCATCGAAGGAATTAATCCAATGCAGCGTGGCAAGAGCTCTCTCGTCTAGAGCCATTCTCAAGTGGGTCGACTATACAGACCTGTTAACTTAAATGAGCAATGTGAAAACTTCACCAAAAGCTTGATGACCTGGTGTGGTACGTAATTCTAATTAGTACAAAATGTGAATCATGTTATTGTATTAATTATTAATAAGTTAGTTAAATAATAAGTAATACATTAATGTAAATAATATAATTATATTAGTAATATCTAAAATAACTTATAAGTAAAAATATAAGATACAAGTTTATTAACAATTACCGAAATCCTGTTGGAACTAGTCCTAGTTTGCCTAGGTGTGTATCAACTGGGCCTTTGAAAAAGCGCCTAGATGTCTAGGTGAGTGCTGTAACAACACTTTAAAGATTACAAGGAATCGAATAATCAGTCCTGCACATGATTTAATGGAATTACTTGTCTATTTTACAATGTTTTCAATGAACCTTTGTCCGCATCATAAACATAAACATAACCACGATGTTCATGCTATAAATTGTTTTAATAGATTTATTAGCGCATTAAAAATGGAGAGATGGCTTTCATATTGGCAGAAAGAGTTTGTCCTTTGAAGAGAGTGCAAAGATGGGCCTGGTAGACAAATGTACTCACAAATTCTTAAATCCTTACTAATACTGAAATATTTGTTGATTTAAATATAGATTACAAATTTGGTGACTTGTATTATGGCTTCGATTAGTTAAGCATATCTTATCAGTGACAAAGAGAAATTGAAGCCACCTTCTTATACGATACGGTTAACTTTAAACGCTATGTTATTTACTTCTAAGTCTCTCTCTCCCCCCTCTCTCTTCCTTTTCTTTCCTTCTCTCTCGCTCATTTAATATTTTCTTTTTGGTAAGGTCTCATTGAATTATCTTTCTTTTATTGACTTGATTTTTCTTTACTTTCCTTTTCTTTAATGTTTGTAGAGAATCATCTGAGGAGAAAATTGTTACGAAATTTCTCGAGGAGGAGGGTATAGAAGAAATCAAGAGGATGAGGATATTAAAGATCGTGGAAGGAATGGGTAAGCTTATCTAGGACAGTCTATTGTTTGAAACTCTACATCCTTCCTAATTTTGAGTTCGACTTTCATTATTTTATTTTAATTTCAAGTGGAAGATATTCTGATAAAGACGCAAACGATTTTCTTAGTTTGCAATTTAAAATACATATTTTGCTTTAGAACCTATGGTTTGAAAACTGCAGATTACCTTTGTAACATATAGGTGCAAAAAATTGTTAGGATAGGGCTTAAGAACCCATTTAAGGGTGGTCCTTGAGCTCAAATAAATATGACATGTGGCAGGCACATGATGGATCAGAACAAACCATTGAAAGGGTCTCACTTGAGAGAGATTCTCCATACCGAATATTAGTAAGATTGTTTGATTTTTAACCATCTGATTTTCAGAACCATTTTCTTAACATTCACATATATTGTGGTTTCTCCCCGCCACCGTCCCAAAAAGATGCGATGAATTTAAATGACTAATGAAGTTAGATGAAGCTGAATTTTAGCAAATCTCCATCCTTTGCAACCCCCCCCAGCTTTAGATTTTTCCTAGGTGCAATATTAAGCTGCTGCCTTTGGTATTGAAACTTGTATGTCCTAGGAGATTCTTCTTTGTCAAATATCTTTCTGCTGGAATTCAAATGACTAATGAAGATTTTTTTTTTTTGAGAATTTTTTGAGGACAGATTTGAAAGAGTGCGTTGTTTTAGTGCCCAAGCCTGAAGGCATAGTGTAAAGGATCGGCCGATCCGGTTCGGCCAATCCAACTCGAGATCGGTTAGGGACGAGCCACGATCCCAAAAATAAATTGAATACTAATGACTCGGACCGAGTCGGACCAGACGATCCTAACTGGATCGTCCGACACGTGTCTTTCAAAGGAAAAGTAAATATAAACAAAATCCCCATACACTTGAACCACATGATTAAGAGAAGAACGCTGGGAGGGTTTTCAGGTTTGATTCGTTTGAAGATCTTGGTCTTCCTAAAAGGGTTTTCAGATTTGAAGATATCCTGTTAATCCGATCTCATGCTCGTCTTCATCGTCGGTGTCATCGTCTTTATTGTCGGTGTCTTCGTCTTCATCAGCTTCTTGGGCCATGGTGAAATCAGATGAACAGAGTCTACTCAAGAACAACAGCAATAATCAAAGCAGGTGCTGGTCTTTGTTCATCTGATTTTGATGTTCACAGCAATTTGTCATTGTACATGCGTTCATTCTGCTGTACACACAACCCACCGACTTTGTTGACCGCTTTTGTTAGGGAAGGGAAGAGAATAAATATTATTTTTTTGAAAAAGTTAAATAACGCCTTTTGAAATCATGGAACTGCATTGCAGGTTCTAAGGTTTCGGATCGTCCGATCCCGAGTTGGATCAGCGATCCAACTCGGTTTCGGACTGGGACGATCCTCGATCTGAAACCGATACTTAACACTATGCGTGAAGGTGCATCGGATATTAAAGATTTTTGTTCAATCAGCTTAGTGCATAGTCTTTACAAGATTATTGCCGAGGTGCTAGCCATTTGGCTAAAAAAGATATTGGAGGGGGTGATTCAAGCACTCAAAGCGCTTGAGGGAGGTAGGCAGATTTTGGATTGTATTCTCATTGCCAACATATGTATCGATTCAGTTTTAGAAAAATAGGGAGAGTGCACTCATTTGCAAGGTGGATATGGAAAAAAGCATATGGCCATGTGTGGGGAATTCTTTTGTCATGAGGAAGATGGATTTGGGGTGAAGTGGGTGAATTGCATCAAATTTCAGTGTTGGTGAATGGGTCGGTGGTGGGTTTTTTCTAGTCTTTCAAAGGGCCTAGACAAGGTGATCCTCTCTCCCCTTTTTTGTTTATTATGGTGGTGTCTAAGCAAGTTATTAAATAAAACAAAAGGGTTAGGACTTATCAAAGGGGTGAAAGTCGGTGAGGGGGCCTTGAGCATAACACATCTGCAATTTGCTGATGATACATTAATTTTTTGTAGGGACATACAATCAGATGTGAGGGCTTTGAGATGTGTGTTATTGTGTTTTGAAATGGTTTCGAGGCTGCATTTTAACTTACCAAAATTTGAACTTCTGGGGTTGGCAATGTTTAGAATTTGGAGCAGCTAGTAAGATGGTTAGATTACAAGATAGGGGCATTTCCAGCAGTTTATTTGGGGTCACCATTGGGTGCTTCATATACGGCGAAAGGAGTATAGAGCAAGGTGGTGGAAAAGGGGGAAAAAGTTGGGTTCTTGTAAGGCTAGATATTTGTCAAAAGGGGGAAGATTGGCTCTTACCAAGAATTTGGCAAATCTGCGAATGTACTACATGTCCATTTTAAAGATCCCGACATTAGTAGCAAGAAGGCTTGTGAAATTTCCAAGTCTTTTTGTGGCAAGGAAACGAAGTGAGTTTTAAGTTCCCTCTAGTGAAGTGGGTCCCAATTGTGTATAGAATAGGAGAATGGGGGCTTGGATTAGAGGAATATTACCAAAT
This sequence comes from Pachysandra terminalis, assembly GCA_031762675.1. Classification (NCBI taxonomy): domain Eukaryota; kingdom Viridiplantae; phylum Streptophyta; class Magnoliopsida; order Buxales; family Buxaceae; genus Pachysandra; species Pachysandra terminalis. Next base: position 5,369 of record JAUPMG010140811.1, read on the forward strand.
TTACTATTGCTCTTCTAGCAAAATGGTTGTGGAGATTTGGAGAGGAATAAGGGAGATTGTGGAGGGAAATGGTGACTGCTAAATATGGTATGGAGGATGGGGGATGGGTATCCAAAAGGAACAGGTTAGCTCATGGGGTAGGTCTTTGAAGAGCTATTTATTCGTTAATGGAGGGGATCGGCAAAAGGGTATGCTTTAGTGTGGGTGAGGGTGATGGAATCAAGTTGTGGAAGGATGTTTGGTGTGGTGAATTACCATTACTTCAACCATTTCAGGGAGTGGCAACAATAGCGATAAATCTAAACTCTTGGGTAAAGGAACATTTACTAAAGGAGGGTTGGGAATGGAGATGGGGTCTTTAAGCTAAGAAGGAACATTTTCGATTGGGAAGTTGAGGAAGTATCAAAGTTGATGGAAGTACTTTACAAAACAAAGGAAAGAGAGGGCAGACACATTAGAATTTGGAGATGGGCAAAGAAGGCATTTTCACTGTGAAGTCCATGTTCCTTTTGTTATTGGAGAGAGAAAGATGGGAGGAGCCTAAGAAGTCAATTTGGAATCCGGGAATCCCAATAAGGTATCTTTCTTCATGTGGACAGCTGTTTTGAATAAAATATTAACATGCAGCAATCTGAAAAGAAGGGGTTGGTCTATGGCCACATGGGGCTGCCTTTGCAAAAAAGGAGGAAGAGACTATTACACATTGATTTCTACATTGTGAGGTGTCTCGAAGGATCTGAATTTTTTTTTATTAATAGATTCAATTTGAGTTGGGTGATGCACAATGATCTCAAGGAGGCTCTAAATGGTTGGCTTTGGAGGAAGTTGAGGGGAAGGAGTAGACGTTGTATTCTATGGGGCCTATGTCTAGGAGGCAATCTTATAGATTATTTGGGGTGAAAGGAATTATAGAATATTCAATGGTCAGGAATCAGAAGTGCAGAAGTTCATCGATAAAACACTTTTTTACTTTTTTTGGTAGGGATCAGTTTATGCAGAGTTTAAGGGGGTTAAATTTAGTGAGTTTGATGGTATTTGGGGTCTGAAATGGGATACACACAGTACTGTGTAAGGGTACTTATAGTTTTTGCTGTTAGTACTTGGTACATATTTTTACACCGTAAAGTGTTGCCTGCGTGTTATATTAATACAAAGTCTTTGTTGCCGATCAAAAAAAAAAAGAAAAAGAAAAAAGATAATCTATAATCTTGTTTGTCTGAAAAGGTGATGAAATAAGTTCTGTTGTACCAAATTTACATCTATTATGGCCCGAAATTACAAGATTGAATCTTGTACGTTTGAGTGCCATCTGATTGTTCTTTATCTTTTCTTCAGAGATATCTTAGGCATTACGTTTGATGGATCTTGGTTTCTATCCACATCCTTCACATATATGAGATAGGTCAGACTACCATTATTTTACATTCGCATTTCCTAGGGGTGGAAATTTGACGAGCTGGGAATATTATCTTCGGTTAGATTAGTCTGTGTGTGTGTGTATGCATGCTCAGCCCAGCCTTAAAGAATTTAAAAGTTTTTTTTTTAAGCAAGATGTTTGAACCTTAAATCTCTAAACAGTTTATATGAATACCTTACTGATTGAACTAATATCACTCTTACTAAAAAAGTTTTTTTATCTAAAACGTTATATCAAGAAAACTGGAACTGGTTTTAGAGTGCCAAGCTGAGACAAGCCCGGCTGAGTTATATATCTGGGCGTAAAGATTGTGCTCAAGCCCAGCCCTAAGTTCATATAATCTGTGCACAACCCTGGTTTAACTGGGTGGGTTGACTGGCCTGGGCTTGAAATTGCCACCCCTACTCATGTAGATATCATGTTCTAAGTGGAATAACCTTAACTTTTTGTTCCACCTGATGGGTTATAATTGAATCTTGTTATGCTCCAATAGCCTTGGGCTGCCAGTGTGAAAACATGGGTATGAGTCTTGGTGCAGCCACTTTGTGCAAAAATAGGTGTTGCCAGTCCGCCCCTCCTGGGACCTTGCTGTAGCGGGACCTACACTGCGTTAAGGTCCTTTTTTTTAATCTTTTTTAACAGCACTATTTACTTTCTTTATGGCTGCCTATTTATATTTGCAACTTGCTGTATAAATATTGTACTAAACTTATCTATGCCTGCTTTCTACTTGGTTTGGTTAAAACTTTGGTGACAGAAAGTCAATGGAAATTGGTACACACTTTCAATGTTTCAGATTATTGATATATCCTTGCAACGTTCAGGTTTCAAAGAGGAACTCACAGGACATGGAAATAATGAATATTTGCCTGAATTCGGTGTTGTGCAAGATGCTGATCGACTTGATGCAATTGGTGCTATTGGTAACTATACAGATTTCCATATTTTTTTTAGCGTAAGGAATGGGCGAACTGAATTATCCAAGTTTGTATCATATATAATACTTTTCTTATAGTTGAAGGAACAAAAATGGTTGACAATGTGTAAAAATCCAACAAATAAACTCTCCATTATGGCCTTTCCTCGGTCTTTCTGACACCAATAACAATTGCAAAATTCCTTATCCCAATAAATCTGGGTTGGCAACACTAGTTCTTGTCTGCCTTCTCAATAAACCATATCTTCTGTTGGATTATGTGCATTTAAGTCATCTCTGATAGAATCAAGTCCTTTTGGTCTTCTTTTATTCCTTTGTGACTCCTTAATATGGTCTTGCATATTCTCAGAAGTGTCTCCCTAGGTTTCCATTTTACATGCCCAAGCCTTCTTAACCTCATTAATATCATCATCATCATATGCCTTATCCCAACTAGTTGGGGTCGGCAACAAGAATCCTGTTCCTCCATCCCAAGCTGTCAAAAACTATATCTTCAGTCAAATTACGTGTATGCAAATCCTTTTTGATTGACTCAATCCAAGTTCTTTTAGATCTTCCTATCCCCCTCTTAGAACCTTCAATGATTTCTTTCACACCTTTTACTCTGCTTCCCTTGGTTTTTGCTTTACATGCCCAGACCATCTTATCCTACTTTCCTTTATCTTATCTCCTAATTGAGCCATACCCAAACAACCTCCCTCAAATATGTTCATTGCTCACGTTTTCTTTCCTAGTCTTTCCGCACATCCATCTCAACATTCTCATCTCACCAACGTTCATTCTTTGCATATGTTGCTTCATTGTTGCCCAACATTCTAATCCATATATCATACCAAGCTTAATGGCTGTCCTATAAGCACTTCTCCACTCAAGCCTTCTTAACCTACTTTTCAAAATTCTTTCTATTGGCTTCTTATTGACTTCTTGGCTATCCATCTGAGTCTCAAAGAAATGACTTCACAAATTACTTCTATTTTTAGAGGCCTATTTTTGCAATTGTGCTTCATGGCAGATTGATGTTTCCACGTGTTGAGCGTTGTTATTTTTAAGCCTCGAGTCTATTCGTTGTTTTATTCTTCAAGGGATATTTTTCCACCTTTTCTTGTTCTATAACCATGATTCTAACCTGCTTGAGGCTATGCAACAAATTTTCAAGCCAAGTATGTAAATGCCCAGATTTAATATTGGTTTGTGATTTCAGGAATTGCTCGATGCTTTACGTTTGGTGGTAGTAGGAACAGAGTACTACATGATCCTAGCATTCTACCACGATCAGATTTATCCAAGGAACAGTATATGAAGAAAGATGAGCAGACTACAGTGAACCATTTCCATGAGAAGCTTCTCAAGCTGAAGGATTTGATGAAAACAAAGGTAAAAGATTTGATCCGAAACATAATTGTAGTTTATCCTTGCCTATCTTTCTGTTACAATGTGCGCATGAACATATATGCATTGGAATATTCTTGAAAAATGAAGATTGAATCACTTGTTAGTATGTATAATACTTGTTTGAAAATTTCAGGCTGGCCAGAGGAGGGCTGAGAAAAGGCACAAGTTTATGGAGGAGTACTTAAAAGAGTTTTATGAAGAGTGGGATGGGAGAGCTTGAACTCGATAATGTATATATTACACATTTTTTGTTGTTGTTGTACTAGGGATTAGATCCAATGTCTGATTCATAAAATTTCTGCTGGAGTGACTTCACTCGATTGCTGTAACATGTAGGCAATTTCCCATATACTGTTCGAGTGTTAAAATAAATAGATATCTGCACTTATGCATCTACATACATAAATAATTTGTGGTACAGGGGTATGCCTGCATGAGTATTTCCTCCCCAGATAGATTAAATCCAGATTTCTAGTTTATTTGCTTTATACTTTGTAATTCTGATGATAAGTGTGTCCTGTGGTCATATAGGGTGGGATCTCCTGGAAAAGTATACAAGGTATTCTCTACTTGTCTACCCAAGCAAGCCATGGGAGGGTAATAATTGCAGCCTTCTTATTTTAGGGATCTAAGATTTTGCATTGTTACTAGTTATCTATTGTACCTGCGTTTCTAATGTTTTTATAAAATATAAGCTAAAATAACATACTCGCACCTCTGCACCTAATTTGAATTTACTCTCTCAATTTAGTCCTTTGATACCAGGAAGTAGGATTGCAACTCGGTTTGGTTTGGGTTGACATCAATCCAAAATCAAACTAAGGCTAATGAAGGTTAACCCAAAACTGAACCGAACCGAACCGAATTGAGATTCGAGCTCCCCAACCTAAAAACCAAACCGAGTTGAAAATGAAAAACCCTTTGGGTTGGGTCAAGTTTAGGGTTATGTTGGGTTAATGCAATTTTTTTAAGAATTGGGTTGGTTTGGTTCGAATTGGTTTAGAGTTTGGGTTTTGGTTTGGTTTAACTGTGATTGATGATGCATAATTTGCAGTAGTTAGGAATTCGAATGCTTTTGATTGATATAACAAGAATTCACAAATACAAATGCATCAACAGAGATATAGTCTAAAAAGTCTATCTCAAGATAGCCTAAACTGTCCTGCAACTGTTCAATCAAGAGCGTTTCTTTTTAAATATAACCTGTGGATAAGACAGATAGGAGCAAAGAGAGGAGATCGAGATATTGAGTATGTCAACAAGAATGTACACCACATAGCAAGGAACTTTAGAATTCAAGGGATGCAATTTCTCTTGAATGGTTGGATAAGTTATTAGTGTTATCTCTTTCATGCATATGTGAGTTATATGTCAAAGATCTATATCCTTTCACTATAGTTTCAATTGATTAGTGGTTGGGATCGATGGCATGTTTTGCTATTTATAGGGAAAAACATCCAAAATATTATCTTTTGATTATGGCAGGTGTCAATTGGACGCATGTCTAGAGAGATGTTTGGAAATATCCCCATGCAGCAATGCATAGCCAAAGTCTACACGTAATCAACGCGCACAAGTTATTTTCAGAAGAAAATTGTTAGTGTTAGTTGATTAAGTACATTTGTTCTGTGATGGGTTGCCTTAGGATCCAAGAAATCATGGATCATATGACACGTGTGACATGCATATATATATATATATATATACACATATATATATAAATTTTTACAAAAACAATTAGAAAGAAACGTTAAAATCACAAAATCATTAGAGAAAACAAAATAGTAGCAAAAGATTTAGATCGTACCTTTTCTGAGCATTTGTCTTCTTATACTATCATTCATTTAAACTCAATGAGAAAAAGAACAGTACTCTCTCTCTCTCTCTCTCTCTCTCTCAGTTGGACGACTCATGGATGAAGAATAATCCTTATCCCCTCTTTTGGATGATATTGCTTTGCCTAATCATCATTGATGTGATCCAAATCGAAGTACCGCCACAAGCTACATTCATTTGAAGGTCTAGTCTTTGATTTGATTCTAGATTCTCTGTCACGACCCAAATTCTATAGCATGACTCACACGCACGTGAGCATAACTCTAGGATTCCAAGCCTGACTCTCACCCTCAGATCAACCAAGTCAAAC
>JAUPMG010140822.1:0-11260 GCA_031762675.1 Pachysandra terminalis
GTGGTAAAAGTCATTTTGTGTTTTAAAGGGTAAAATCGTCTTATTATCAATTATTTTGGCTGAAAGGGGTGTCTTTGTCATTAAGTTCAAAACTCAGGGGTGTCACAGTCATTTCAGAAAACACAGGGGGTCTATCTGCCAATGTCAGAAAACTGAGGGGGGTGTAAGTACAATTTATCCTTTTTTAATTAAAAAAAATTGGATCGGCCAAACCGGTCACCAGACAGACGGTACCTGACCGGTCCAGATTGATACCGGTCTGGACCGTCCAATTTATAATTTAGAAAAAAAATGTGGGACCGGTTGTACCAGATAGTCCGTACCGGTATTGATTGTACTGGTCTGGTCCAGATTCTCACAATACAACAATTGTCTCGTGGCTTGAGAACAAATCGGTCATGGCCGATCCCAATACAGACCGGATCAAGCCGATCCTTGAAACCTTGGGATTCATCCGTATGAGGTATAACCGTAGAGAGCTATCTCAGTCTTGAGATTTGAGAAGACAATAGAAAGACGAAACCCAAGTCCCTAACCAATGGTAAAAAATAGGGGTATAATGACTCGACGAACTGAATTGATCTGAACTTGACCAGACCCGAACTCGACTCGGGTTATGATATGTATATTTGAACCCGACCCTAACCCGGATTTTAACTTACCAAGCCCGTTCTATTAGGGTCAGGGTGGAGCGGGTTACCCACTTAACCCGCCCCATTGCCATCCCTACACACTACTCTTGACATAACCATATGACCAAAATCCCAAAATGGCAACATCCTCAATGATACCCTACTCCATCCTTTGTATACACCACATCCTATTCTATCAAACTTGCTACTCAATTCCATCGCATTATACACTTTTAAATGCATACACACTATTAAGGATAAGGATAAGGAAGAAGCATAACTAACTTCTTATTTTTGATTGTTGTAATCTATTTCAAATGTAAATGTTTATCTTTGTGTAACTACCAATCATACATCTATCAAAATGGAAACACTCTCGTCGTGTAGAGTGTGAAAGCTTTCAACTATATTCTCTATTATTACATGGTATCAAAGCCATTGACTCAAGTCAAGCATCATCATCATGGAGTCGTCTTCTGCACTTGGAGCATCAAACAATTCTAAAATCTCATCTTCTCATTCATCAATACCCCCCATTGGCAACATTCATCATTTCATCTCCTTAAAGCTTGACCGAGACAACTATTTATTATGGCACGTTCAGTTCTTGCCAATTTTTCGTCTTTATGATCTTATGTGTCTTGTTACGGGTGAAACTCCTTGTCCCCCACAGTATATTGACAGTGCAGAAGGTGATAACTCTGAAGTCTCTCCTGAATTTATCACTTGGCACAAAGAGGATCAACTTGTACTTAGATGGTTGATCTCCTCCCTCACTGAAAGTGTTCTTGCTCAAGTAGTTGGATTAACACTGCTAAATATGTATGGTCAAGTTTAGAGCGAATGTTTTCCTCCCATTCGCGAACAAGATTCATGCAACTTCGTTTGCAACTTCAAACCCTTAAAAAGGGGTCTATGGCAATGGCTGAATATCTCCAGAAAGCAAAAAGCATTGTTGATAGCTTATCTGCTGCTGGCAAAAGTATTTACGAAGAAGATCTTATTTTATATGTTCTAGCTGGCTTAGGGCCAGATTATGAATCCTTTGTGACTACCTTGGCCATCAGATCAGATTCTATCACCATAGATCTTCTATATGACTTGCTTCTTAATCAAGAAGCCAGAATTGAACAAGGCAATGGAAGAGGAATTTAATGCCTTGATAAGAAATGGAACGTGGTCTCTTTTCCCTAAAAGTCCATATATGAATCTCTTCGGTTGTAAATGGGTTTTTCGATTAAAGCCCGCGCCTAATGGTAGCATCGAAAGACCCAAGGCACGCCTGGTAGCAAAAGGCTACAACCAAACACCTGGAGTAGACTGAAGAAACTTTCAGTCCCTTTGCCAAACCTGTTACAATTCCGACTGTTCTTTCTATTGCCCTTTCAAAAGGATGGATCTTGAAACAACTTGATGTATCTAATGCATTCCTCCATGGACGCCTTGAAGAAGTCGTATACATGCATCAACCACCGGGATTTCTCGATGATCGTTTTCCCGACCATGTTTGTCGACTTCACAAAGCCTTATATGGTCTCAAGCAAGCTCCTTGGACTTGGTTCAATCGACTGAGTTCTTTTCTCATTGAACTTGATTTTTACAATGCTCGATCGGACTCATCACTTTTCATTTGCCAGGAATCTCAACACATTGTCTATTTGCTAGTATATGTTGATGATATTCTTGTGACAAGCAATAATTCTGATTTTCTTTCACATCTCCTTCACAAATTAGGAGTTGAATTTGCTCTCAAAGATCTTGGAAAACTTCACTTTTTCCTGGGTGTGGAAGTTAATTATTTTTCAGATGGCATTCACCTATCTCAATCCAAGTACACTGTTGATTTGCTTAAACGTACTAGCATGGACAGTGCAAAGCCTTGTTTGACATCAATGGCTTCTAGTTTACAACTTTCAAAGTTTCAAGGGACTGTTTTATCTGATGCAAGTGAATATAGAAGCACAGTTAGAACACTTCAATATCTATCTTTTACGAGACCAGATATAGCATATGCCGTCAACAAACTATCCCAATTTATGCACTCTCCAACTGACATCCATTGGACTGCTATCAAACGGGTTCTTCGGTATCTCAAACATACAATATCCTTTGGTATATCTTTTACACAGTCTACTGCCTTGAATGTTCAATGTTTTTTTTTATGTTGATTGGGTCGGATGCCCAGATGACAGAAAGTCTACAAGTGGATATTGCTTGTTTCTAGGAGACAACTTAATTTATTAGGGATCCAATAAGCAACGTACCGTAGCCAGACCTAGCACTGAAGCTGAATACAAAGGACTTGCTAATGCTACTGCCGAAATAATTTGGCCACAGTTTTTACTCCGTGAGCTTGGTAGTTTTCTTCCCTATTCTCCAACTTTGTGGTGTGACAACATTGGAGCTACATACTTGACTGCCACTCCAATCTTTCATTCTCGCACCAACACATGCGGAAATTGATTTCCACTTTGTGCGTGATAAAGTAGCTCGACGTGATCTTGATGTACGGTTCATATCTTCACTTGATCAAGTGGCCGATGTCTTCAAAAAAACACTATCATCACCAAGATTCAAAACTTTACGTCTCAAGCTTACCATTCTTGATAGATCGTTGCGCTTGCGCCAGCGTATTAAGGATAAGGATAAGGAAGAAGCATAACTAACTTCTTATCCTTGATTGTTGTAATCTATTTCAAATGTCAATGTTTATCTTTGTGTAACTACCAATCACACATCTATTAAAATGGAAACACTCTCAATGTGTAGAGTGTGAAAGCTTTCAACTATATTCTCTATTATTACACACACCAACGAAAAAAATAATTTATCAAAAACTTAAATCTGATAAATATTGGATATATTCTTACCTTAATTAAGTCAAATGACAATAATTCTATGTTCGAAGAGATGCACATATGAACAAGACCAAACTGTAGACCACAAAGCATGTTTGAATGCCATAAAACAAAAACCGAAAATTTTCAATCTAACACAATGCACACCAACCACGCAAATAATCGCACAAATATACAATTAAACACGTATGGTCCAATACAAGGTTTTAAAGACCGGAACTGGTCGCCAGATTGGTCCCGTCCGATTCTGGTTCAGGCTGCCGGTACGGACCGGTACAGAAAACAAAAAAAAAGTTAAAAAATATTAAAAATTTCAAATCGGTGCCGGGACCGATCACCAGACCTACAGGACCGGTCGTCGGACTACTGAACCGGTGGTATCGGTCACCAGACCAGCGGTACCGGACGCCGGACCGAAGGGACCGATCGTCGGACTGTCGGAACCGATCACGGACCGGCGGAACCGGTCACCGGACCGCCGGTCCATAATCTGGCGATACAAAGGCTTGTATCGCGGGTTAGAACCGGACTGGTATCGGCCGATCCTTGAAACCATGATCCAATCTCCTACCCATTTGAAACCAGGATTCATCTTAAACCACAATTTTAATCTCCATACAACAAATTCAAACTTTGCAATTAACGAAAAGAACCAGAATTCCTATGCCAACTATATGAAATTTTGACAATTTTGCTTTGTGAAAGGAATCAAACAAAAGATTCAAACGCGTAACATAAACTGCTTGCTGAGTGAAACCCTAAATAACAGATTATTGCAGTTCTTACCAAGGGAAACTCGAAGTGTTGAACGATATGAAGAACATATCATGAAATCTGAATCGCTATGTCTGTAATTTAGGGATTCGAGCAAATCACTTTTCGAAGGTAGATTATCTTAACGGCCAAGTAATAACAACCTAATATCGGTATTTGGCACAGGTTTATGATTAAAATTCCGAATGGAAGTTTTACCTCGTGTCACACTCTATTGTACACGCGGCATACATGTGGCGAGAGCTCATCATCTACAATATAACTTCCTTTGACCCAAGGTTCCCTCTAGTATGTTTTTTTATATTTATACCCAAAATATAAAAGTTATATTTCAGAGTCTCCCTTTCATATAAATCATTATTATTATTAAATGATATCAAAACTAGCACCACCTTTCACAACAGTCTTTTTTTAGGGCAAATTTTACTTTGACCCCTCTAGTTTTTTGATAATTGCAAATAGATACCTTCTTGTTTTTGAAATCTCACTGTCCCCCTCTAGTTCACTGTCTGGTTTCAAATACCCCTTACTAATAGAATCGTCCGATTCATTGAATGAGTAAGTTAAAATTTATTTTTAATGACTATTTTACCCTCTGATTCACTGTCTAGTCTAAGTAAAAAAGGGCATTAACAAAAATGCCCTTTTTTATTTTTCCAAACCTTCTCTCCCCTCTAACCTCTCTCTTACTTTGACCCCTCTAGTTTTTGATAATTGCAAATAGATACCTTCTTGTTTCTGAAATCTCACTGTCCCCCTCTAGTTCACTGTCTGGTTTCAAATACCCTTTACTAATAGAACCGTCCGATTCATTGAATGGGTAAGTTAAAATTTATTTTTAATGACTATTTTACCCTCTGATTCATTGTCTAGTCTAAGTAAAAAAGGGCATTGACAAAAATGCCCTTTTTTATTTTTCCAAACCTTCTCCTCCCTCTAACCTCACTCTGCTGGCTGCTGCTGCAACAGCAGCAACAACAACCCTCTCCTCTCTCTCTCTCTCTCTCTCTCTCCGGCTCTCCCTCTCGGTCATACCCGCACCCCTCTCCTCTGTCTCATTCGTCCCTTTCTGCTCTCTCTCTCTCTCTCTCTCTCTCTCTTCCGCACCTACCTCAGTCTCTCCCTCTCTCCTTGCTTTCTATAAACTCCCAGACACCCACACACAAATGACTAAATTAAGGTTCTCAATTATTTTTCAAATTCTAGTGCCATCCAGATTTACAATCAAGTCCCACTTCACTAAATTCTGTAAACTTCCATAAACCACACATATGAAATAAAAACTAAATTTAACTCCTCAATTAATTTTCAAATTCTCATGCTATCTCGATTTGCCATCAAGTCCAACTTCATACGCTTCAATGCTTTGTAACGTTTCTTCGTTAAAAGAAATTCCAGCTTTGTTGAACAGAGACATCAAACACAAGAACTCCTCGTTACACAGCTTCAAAGGTCTCTTCTCTTCGAACCCACTTACTTTCAAAACCCAAATCATCTTCTCCCTAAACAAGCTCATCTCCATTTTTGAATCCATCACTTATTGCGACCTTCTCAGAACCTTATTCTTCTGCCGAAAATCGCACCCAGAGTCTTGTTCTTCATACAGAAACACGCCCACATTGTCACGACTCGAACTCAATAGACCACTAGGGGCCAGCGGAGTCCGAATAATGACATTCACTTCCTCGGAAGGAGAGAGGTAGTCGATTCAAGGCGATAGAAAAATTGAATGCAATCACATTCAAGGAAAATAAGAGATATTTACATATTTACATCACAGTAGCAGCGGAAAATGAAAATATGAGTTCTAGGTTTAAAATCAGAAAGTATAACTAAGAAGATACAACCTGAGTATCTTCCAAACAAGACATCACTAATAGAGTATTAAAATAGTATCAAAATGATGACGGAAATGTTTTAAAAACCATTACAATGCAGTCACTGGGATACGTAGAAATCGTCTTCCTCTTCGAATCTTCCTGCTTCCTCAACTTGCTCGTCGGCAGCTGTAGTGTCTAAGTTCCCTAAAATTGTTTGCTTAAAAGCATGAGCTAACTAGCCAGTAAGAATTAGATTCAGTTCATATAAGGTAAATCCTAGAGTCTAAACAACCACAATAATTCAAGCACAAAAAACAAGCAAGAATATAGTAATGCAATGCATGGGCATATTGATTATTAGATAAAATGACATGCACCTAATCTATAATCATCACCAAGGTGACTTATCAAACAACCTACTTGTTGTGCAAATGCAAACTTTGATAGAATGTCAATGTGAACTGTTTCCTCCTGATCCAGCCTCTATTCGGGGTGTCCCAGCAACCTGAATTCACCCCAGGGTATTCCAGCAACCTGAAATCATCGCCCCTCATAACGGTCCATGGAATAGGACTATTCTACGTGTACAACGTAGGTCTAAGGGCTTTCAACCTAGGGGGCACAATTCTCCCTCTTATTTTGATTCGTGGTTCTTTGACCGAGACTTGCAGCCACCTGCGGTATCCCTCAGGAAATCATGATCACTTGACTAGACTACAGAGGCCCACCTCTGTTCTTTGGGTCAGATGCCCTTTGGCAAATAAATAATATTTTTGGGTTATCTACTCCCTCAACTTGATCTCGCCGGTCTCCTCACTAGATGTGGAATCACATCACACTCATTTCCATCCACGAGACACAACCATGAGGTCTCGGGTTACAGGGTCATACTCTTCGACCACCAAGGTCTAGAGTCCATGCATTTAGTGAAAGGTGCACATTAACTAAACAAGCATCTTGTGGTGTACAGTGTGAAGATAACAATCTAAGTACGTAATCCATTTACCTTCGTGTATCTCACATGACATTCCTTCATTTAAATTCTCATATATCATTGCTACTATCATTCTTACATGAAAGTACACATCATGATTTCAATCGACACGTATGACAACAGGTATTTGTTTATAAACATCCACGTACAAAAGTAATTAGTGTATTTCGGCGGGGTCCTCGGCGGAGTCTTCGGCGCACTCAAGACCTGCCTCAGCAACCCCTTCGGCGCACCGAAGCTTGGTTTGGTGACCCTCTCGGCGAACCTCTCTGAGATTTGGCGACGAAACCAAGGGGTCCTTTCTCGGCGACCTGTTCTTGATGTTCATGTTCGGCGACCTATTTAGGTGCACCGAGGGGTTCACCCTGTGTGCAAAAAGCGTTCGACGACGTGTTTGGCGCGCCTAGGAGGCCGCCGAATGTCGCGAATGGGCCAAAACTTAGGGGTTTTCAATTGTTTTCTACGTTTCTCAATCCATAAGAGTAAAAGAACTAATATATGTGAATTATAAGCAAGAAAATACAAAAAAAAAAAAAAACACATTCAAATCATTCAATCTAGACAAACATATCCATTTCAATACATTGAGCATGAATCATTGAAATTGCAAAGAAAACTAGGATCTAACTATTTATATTCAAGAATCTATACTTGATAGGATTTCAAACAAAAATCACCAAAGTTAACATATGAGATGCCTTTTTCTCCAAGCTTTCTCTTCCAAGCCAAAACAAACACAAAACCCAAAAGAGCTCGTTCCTTAAGCTTCCCATGCAAGAAAAATCTCCTATTGCCATGTGGCACAATCTAAGCCCTCAAATCTTAACCACTTACATCTCAACTATTCTTTTCTAACTACTCACATCCACACCCATAATTTCTAACAAATCCATCCTGGCTGTACACCTCATCTCAACATAAAAATTAACATAATGCATTAGCTCAAACGATTAAAGTTAAACTACAGTACATCACACAAGGACCATAAAAATCATAATAACGAGCATCACATGGTCAGATCTAACCCGATTAAAAAACAATTCGGCATATAAAGAAGCATCAAGGAATAGAATACTATTAAATACTCACGAGGTGGTTTTAGGCCGTTATACACATAAAACCCCACCATTCCTCCATATCCACGATCGGAATCTCAGTCTTTGGCCAGATTCTGACCACTGAAGAATCGACTCTCAGAGACAGGAAGAAGTCTTTCATGCTTACGTCCATGATGAATCTCATCTCAGCCACCAAATTCACGTTTACAGCTTGGCGATTGAACTCAGTCACCGGGTTTAGCCAATAGGTGCCGACCAAACTCCTTCTGAACAAGAAGATCCACTCAAACATATGAAGAAGAAAATATGATACTAATCATTGGTTGAACAAATGGTGTTCATTTGCTGAAAAATGAAAATTCTAAGTTTTTCTCAACAGAAGAAGATGAGTTATTGAGAATGGGCAAATCGAATCCAACAAGTGGGAGGTGAGAGATTGAGAAGGTGTAAATTAAATCCAATCATTGCAATCCGTTTTTATAGATGAATGACTGGTGTCGAATGATCGGCGGCGATGTGAATGGACATCGACGAATGGCCGGTGACGAATGGTGGTTGAGGATTCTGATGCCCTAACAGAGCAATGGATAAGAGGTAAAAGAGTGAAATTTGAATGCCCTCATTAAAGGGCATCTTGTCATTTGATAGTTCCAGTTCAACCATGGGTTGAACTATAGGTTTAAAACCAAGGGTTTTTTTTTTTTGTCTTTTTACAATAAAAACTAACACTGTTACCTTTCTGTTAGTGGAGAGGGGTATATGAGACCAGATAATGAACCAAAGGGGGGACAGTGGGATTTGTCCCTTTTTTTTAAGACCGCCCAGGCCAGCTCACCCTAAATAAAATAGCTTTCTTAATTGAAAGTGTGTTTAGAAAAAGAGAATTTTTTTACTTGGTATCGTTTCATTTGGCTGAAATGTCATGATTGATGGTAAAGGAGGCCATGTGGCAAGTATATTTGAAATGTCATGACTGATGATAAAGGAGGCCATGTGGCAAGTATATTAGTTTTTTGGGAGGCAAATCGTCTGCGATATTTGTTACAATTTTTTCGGCAGTACCTATCGCAAGATGCCATGGAAGCATCAACGAAACTACTAACCAGTCATTCTAAAACCCTAAGACACAAGCCAATCCAAAATTGACTTTCAGCTTAACCGAAATAACTGGCTATCGATCCCATCAATGTTCACATGGCATCATGTCATTAGTACTGCCAAAAATATCGCAGATAATTTTTTTCCATTTTTTTAGGTTGTCACCGCAATCACCATGTGTAAATTTTTTTTTTGTACTTTTCATTGAATGACCCAACTAGGAAACTATCCTCATTAAAATTAGATAAAGTAAATAGAGGGTGGATAAACTGACTAGAGATATCAAGATATTTATTACATTATCCCAATTGTATTGATGCTTTTCCACATTATGTCTCTTCGCATATTGCATCATATTTCTAATACGTGTGTACACACAAATTTTGTGAACAAGATTTGTAGAATAAAATCAATTTGTATTAATTAAAAAATGAGAGATCACAATCTCTAAGGGTTTTCTTTGTACAAAAGAAAACGTTCTCTGATTCTTCTCTTCATGGCCTTCAATCCAAGGGCTACAATAACTTATTCTTTGGTTGAATTGATCTTACTTGATATCCTTTGCAGTTATCAGGAATATTAGTTTTAACATATTTCATGAACAAAATCGTAGGGATGTTGCGAAGTCTTCAACTTGATCTTCGTGCTTGTAGATTTATAGAAGATGTGGATCAAAGCTTCAAATTTGATGTACATCTTTGGGATTTTCAACGTATTGAGAGATTGAGAGCTTTTTCTTCGAGCTTGAATGCTTGTATTTTGAGGCTTTAAGTCTTCAAATCTTCAAGACAGTAGACCAGCAGGGCATCAGAGTTTCTCCTCTTTAATCTTTCTTCCTTGAGTTTGATCCCTTTTTCAAGATCTTCTCAACCACTTTAGGAGATTATCCAATCTAAAAAGAATTCTTTATTTAAGAATTATTTAAATTTTGATTGGATAGCTTTTAGATAATTCTTTTGAGGATCATCTATATTTTAGAATTTATCGTATATCAGGATAATTCTTATTTAATGAGAATTATCATAATTTTTATTCAATAACACAGAGTGGGTCCCATTTAAACTAATGAAAGATTCAATTTGACTTGAGAATCTTATTTTAGTGGGCCCATATTGTGAGATCATGCCAAGTGGCAAAGTTTTTTATCTCAAAAATTTCTCCTTCTATGTGTCTCCGAAGTAATAAAACAGATAAGGCAAAATCAGCTAACTTTAACATGTTTTAAACACTTAAATAGTTTTAGCACCAGTGATATCTTAAAGCAATTACTCACATTATGTCACTTACGAGTAAGTGTGGTCCATGCCAAAATTGTCTCAAATAGCCATCACAACTCAGGTCTAACGTGCACGAAACCTTGTGCTTTCTAAACCATTACTTGTAGGAGAACAATAATATAGGATAAATTGTATTTCCTTTAACTGTTGAATGGGAGCAGATCCTCTGTAGCACAAGTTCTATGTAACACCATGTAGCACTTTCTCCACCAAGGAGAATGTGCCACGTCACTCACATTAGATTTTAACCTGGGTTGATTCTATTAAGTTATCCAAATTCAACTTGAGTAAAATTCTAAAGTGCGCATGTGTTCTAAGAAATATGCTAGCTTAATGCCGATGTGAAACGACATTTATTTATCGATACTGATGATCGAGCAAATTTCAAATTCAAACCGGGCGAATGGCAGAGCGCCACGTAGCAATGGCAATTGCGGATAAACCAGTGAAAGGTGACTCGGGTTCATTTTATCCCGGGCTTAACCCACCCTAAGGTGGGCGAATTCGTCATTAGGGTAATGCCTCCTTTAAAAGGCCGAGGTGGGGGGTAAGATCCTCACCGGATCAGAGTCATTCCCTTAAGGAATTGCGGATAGGATAATACCCCCTTTAAAACGCCGAGGTGGGGGGTAAAACCCTCATCGGATCAGAGTCATTCCCTTAAGGAATTGCGGATAGAGTAATGCCCCTTTTAAAAGGCCGAGGTGGGGGTAAAACCCTCACCGGATCAGAGTCATTCCCTTAAGGCA
>JAUPMG010140832.1:0-11260 GCA_031762675.1 Pachysandra terminalis
TTACTAGCCCGTGTTCGCTTGTTGGCGGGAACTGAAGCGGGCTTTTTCTTTTCAACCTTGGTCTTCTCCAGCTGTTCGAGGCGCTTACGGAGTCCTTCTGGGGGGAACTCGGCCTCTAATTTGTACTCCTCAATACACTTGATGACGGCCCGAAGTGCTGACTGCTCCTTGCGTCCAGCTAAGTGCTGCAAAAAGCATAAAACAAGAATAAATAAATAATATGCATAGAATAATGATTTTTTCTCAATTACTTTTACTTCAGCAGCACAGATTCTGATATCCATTTATAACCTTTATTGTCCATTTTAATTGAAGAGAACTACCATCACAAATGATTGTAACTTTATTATGGTCAAGATCAAGAGAAATACATTGCAATCAACCAGTATAACATGAACCCAACTCAAAAAGTGGTTTTGTGCAGGCAGGAAGAGTTTGGCATAGTTCACAAAAACATGTTAATATTCAATACTAGTTACCCTTGACAAAATAATTTAAAGATAATAAAAAAATAGAAAACACTACTTGCAGCAGACTAATCAACCTAGAGTCCGAGACTGAAACCAGGTTTAGAAAGATCTTGCATTTGTCTCATTGTGTAAGAGGGTTGCATGTCCAAAGACCAAGCCAGTAAATTCAGTTGAAGCAGGTTGAGGTTGACATAGTTTACAAAACCAAGTTAGCATCTTACTCACAACAGATTAAGCATGCCCGAGATTTAAACCAGGGATAAATATTTGGTTAACAGGTAAGGAAAAGCTTTCAGCAGATTGAAAATTGTTTTCTTCTCAACCCACGATACTTTTCTAATGGAAGTTAGTGATCTGAGAAAAGCATGCTTGCGGGAATAGTCAAACAGGAACCATAACAATTTGATTCATATGAGAAAATGAAATACCACAGCTCGGCCAGAGTTATTCTGATCCTCCAAGATTGAAGATGCAGCCTTTTTTGAACCCTTCAGATAAGCTTTCAGAAGGGGAACAGGAGGGAACTTGTCAACAAGGCCAACTTCATAGGTAAAATGCACTGCATCAACCTGCTGTCCTTTTGTAATCAATTCTTCTATGATGTCTGCAGGTAATAGAAGCATGGAACAATTATGTCCAATAATCCAGAGCAAAAAACTAATCACATACTACAGAGAAAAGCAAAGATAATACCTAACTAGTACATACATCCTAGACAGAAATAGACATAATCAATAAGAGGATTCCATTTGAATTGAGCATTCAATTTTATAAAAACAGATCAATCCACAAGGTTGTGTAAACACATATGTTAATTTTATGCCATCAAACACAGATACACAATGTAGATATTAGCCGTTTGTCTGCCAGAAGCCAACAAAAGTGTAACATCATTGACATTTTGACACTTGTAATGTTAAAGACTATTACCTAGTCCTTAAGGTACCTTTGACTTCCTACTAAGCCATACTACAATGTTTGGAAGACCTACTATATCAAAAAGCCATGGCAGGGGGAGGTGGGGAGGGGGGGAATGAAATAAAAAAAAAAGGTGAATATTCTGGAAAAAGGCCTCGTTCAGTTTTCAATTTTGTTAGAAAAAGCTACCAGCACTCATTGGTCTCAGCCCAAAATTGACAAAATGCCAATCTTTGAGGAAAACGACTTGCCCATATGACCACCAGAACATGGCAAAGTCCTCTCCATAGAATTTTAACCAGCTCAACAGACATTTGTTAACCATATGGCTTTTACTTTAAATCATTATATTAGGAAGTAAAACCATCCATCCCAATGAGAAATTAACATGGTGATGTACCCTTGGTAAGTCTCAGTTTCATCTAACCATCGTATCTTCGTACACGAGGACTCAAGAAAGGTACATGGTCAGATTATTGATTGAAAAATAAATATAGTCTTCACACACTAGTTATAAATTAAAGCAATTATGCAAAACTGACATGTAGACATCCATATGTAATGAAGTACTACTTCAATAATGTTATACAAGAGAATTATAGTTCTAGTCATTTTAAATGACCCCTGAATGTTGGATGTAAGTCCAGAGATACAGGTGTAAATCTAACAAACATTCCTTCTAAAGAGGTGGACATGGATTTGAAGTGTTGGACACATGGCCTATACCATACCCATTTCATATCATGTCATGTAAAACATGGGTACGCAAGGTAAAGGGGCTAGGTCTGATATATGGATGATATAATCATCCATTTCAAATCAGCCTCATCCATAAATTTCTCTATGGAAATTTATTGTCTAGAACATCATGTAACTTTTCTCAGCCATTAGCATAGCAGACAAAATATAATCTCGAAAAGTGAATTTCACAAATATACAATTTAATAAACAAGAGAAAAATAAGAATACAGTAAAATCTTATACCTAAATAACAAAAGGGATAAAGCAAATTTCTAAAACAAGGCCACGTGCAATGACAGACATCGGTAAGACTACGAACATAAAATTAGACAGATTTTTCCCTAAAAATATAAAATAAAATAAAATGCAAGATTGATTTCTGAGAAAAAAATCTTGGATGAGATCAAAAGAAGTCTTCACTGAGCATTTGTATAGAAAAGATGAAGTCGCTAAATTCACAGAGAACGATCAGTTGAACCTCAAGAATAACATTTTGTAAAACAATGTTAGGAGGTTCGCACTTTCAAACTTTCAGGTAGTACATGTCACAAAATCAAGTATTCAACCAAGAAATGAGGGCAGGTACAGTTTTAGTCATGTTAATTGCTTGACTAATAGGTGCTTGGATAGAACTGTTCTTGAGAGCTTCTTATACCACAAAGCTTAGTACAGATAATATTCAAACAGAGGAATTTAAGTCTAATCTTGGATAGACTCATCAACACATTCATTTAAAATGGAACAACCATCAGTTTTCTCAGCACATAACAACATCTTCGTAAGATAAGAAGAAACTAAACTAAAGATTCATGTTTAGATCCCTCTCATGATGTTTGCAGAGAGGAAGTTCATATTTCTCAATTTGGCCATGCAATTCTAGCAACTGAGACATTTATTTTCAATATAATCAACGACGTTGAAATTCTCCTATTACTTAAAAGAGAGAAGTAATAATCATGAAGTAAAAGTAATATTTTCAACAGATATTCACAACTTGAGTAGATAAAATAAGAACCCAAACATAATTCCAAATTACAAATAAGAATAGAAGACAGAGTGACAAAAATCATTGTTGTGGTGATTACTCCTAGAAAACTTAGAACATACCAGGCATTTTATCCCCCAGTCCAAGTGAAACAGCAAGCTTAGGCATCTGCTTCCTCCAAGCAGAAGCTAGCACAAGCTTCCGATACAAATTCACATCCGCCTTTGAGACAATCCCAAAAGTTATCAAGTGCTGGAGAAATGTATGAACATCCGGAGTCTTCACATTCTCGATTCCCCCTCGCTGATCCAAACTCTTCTTCCAAGCCTGAGCAATCTCCTTTGCCCGTTCCTTCACCTTTGGCGTCACGAGAGGTCGTGAATTCCCAAGAATCGGGTCCGCCACAACTGGAATGAGGGATTCAAGAACAACAACACAAGCCCAACCCAAGTCATTCGATCGTTCACTCTTCTCAACCCTCTTATCGACCGGAAAAACCTCCGAAATCGCCTCCAGAGCAAATTTCGCCGGATCAATACAATCAGCCAAAGCCAAAGGGATTTGAGCTCGAAGCATGTCCAATTCTTTCTTCCTCACAGTCACAAACTTCCAGAAACCTTCAGAATTCATCTTCGTACAAAAAGATCTCAACTTCAACAGCAAACTTTCTTCACCATCACCAGATTCTTCCTCATCGCCTTTCTTGAGCGCGATCAAAGCCGCTTCCTTCCGTTCTTCCACTTTAGCAAGCGCGAGCTCCACATTTCCATCGATCGTAACCTCTCGCCTCTCCAGAACATCTAGGGTTTCCTTGGTTTTGTGATCTAGGGTTTGAACTTTCTCCTTCAAAGCTTCGGATTTCTTCAGTAGATCTTGCTCTAGAGAAGTGAAATGATCAGATAGCTCCTTCCACAGCAGAGTACAGCTGCTCATGAGAGACGTCTGCCTCTGAAAGTCGTCGAAGCTCGTCTGAAGCATCTCGCCGGGAACGGCGAGCGATCCCATTGCTTCTATCAGAGATTCAGAGAGAGAAAAAACAGAGAAACCCTAGATATGAAGATCAAGTCTCTGATAAAGGAGAAGGATCGTGATGGTTGGCGATAAAGCAAAGATGGGAGGGAAGATGTACGAACATGATGACGTGGAAATCTTACAAAACGACACGTCTCTAAAGTATTTAAAAGCCGCCGAAGAGCGATTGTAGCCGGGTTTTTCATACTCGCTACTCGCCTGATGACTTGAGTTTGTCGGACTTGATAGTCTTACCAACTGGCTAATCACATGGAGACAGGTTACGCTAATTAGGCGAGTATGGAAAAGAGCGAGTAATGATTGAACTTATCCTAGTCCTGCCACGCATGCCTGTAGGTCTGTACTCTGTTATGCTCCAGTGGGGACCACGCTATATAAAATAAAAATAATAGAATCCTTCCTTGTGTTTGGTAAAATTACAGATGCCTCCCTCATAAGTGCCTAAATGAATATGCTAAAATTGAAATAAACTTTATAGATTTTCTACTTTTATACATGTAAATTGAACAATTATTCTCTTTTACACACAAAGTTATATGATAAAAAAATTTACAAGGTGAAAAATATTATTTATTTAGACCATTAAATGTTAACATGAAGGTAAAATTCTCAATTAGTTAAAAAATTCAATCAAATGGTAAAGTTTAAATCTTGATCACTAGGTATTAAATGTAACAAACCACAAAATGTAACGGGAGGTCAGTATTATTTTGAAAATATAGGAAAGCAACTTAATTTTATATAACTTTTCCTAGTTTTGAAATAAACACTGATCGTGGACCGCACCTGTTTTGGCGGCTGTATCAAACAACAAATCCGACACAGGACTGTTGATGATGATCTCAAGATTGAAATTGGCTCCGATCAGTGAATTGGTGGGCCTAGAATCCAGATAGAACCATTGGCCAAGTACGTGAGCTATACGGTTCAAGCCTTGTTATAATTATCGAACCGTCCTGTCGAACAGTTTGATGCTGGTGAAGGGGTCTTCTAATCGGAATTCTGGGTTTCTCGTTAGAAAAAAGGATAACAATAGATTCAAAAAACATTTTCTTCTTTCATATTTTTTACTGGACAAAGGAAGAATCAGGGATAAATCACAAGCCATTAAAACGCATTATAGAGAAGGATTTGCAATAGCTAAAGTCAGAGAGAACAGCCTACACAAACCAACAAGTAGAATAAGAAATAGATAAAAAAGGGTTGAAAGATTGAAGAGAACATCCATACTTCAGGCCAAGAGTCTCTGCACCATCTGTCCTCTGAAAAATTGTTTTTCCCTAAAATGGGTTGTTCACCATTTCCCAAACATTTCTAAAATAAAATAAATCCAGAATTTTAAATTTTCCATAGACGTATAGGAATTCCAAAATCCATGGAAATGTTCCCTTTCCTCTATTTTCCTGTAAAACAATCAGAGAAATTAGGTAAACTCTTTCAAATTTGTAAACTTTCATTAGTCAGGATGTATTGCGATATTCCAATCTGAAACACACAACAGTTAACTAGTCATAAGATCAAGTTGATACAATAATTCTAACAATGAGATTAACTGATCTGAACTGAATTCCAGGAACCTAATTTGGATTTTCTTCCCCTCTTCTCAAACCATCAATCTCAAGTAAAAAAAACATGAGCAAGCTCAGAATTTAACCTTCTAAATGATATAATGTAAGCTTTGCAAACACAGTTAATACCTTTTGTATTATCACAAAAATTAACTGGATGCCATAAAATCATTCCTGCTCTCAATCGCAGCCTTCTTCCTCGTCTCAAAATCAACCTTGTCCAGATCCGATGCAGTTCCTAGATAGCCATAAAAGATCCTCTTCTTCTCCCCCGTCTTCTCATCCACCTTGACAAGGAAGGGATTGTTCTCGTCATCCTTGCCAGATAGCAGGGACTGAGCACGAGCCCAGCCCCCGCACCCATGGTTGTCCTTCTCAAAGTATTCTGCCAGGCGTAAAGCCTCCTTCAGCCCAGACTGATCGCCAGCAAATTTAACCAACGTGATACCCATATGACCGTCCTTCCCGTACAAAGACTTGGACTTGCCACCGCCAAAGCCTAGATCTGAAAACCATACAGAGAAAGGAGAACAGGGAAACTGTGTTAACAAAGAAGAGATCGGTTTGAGATAATAAACTATGATCACAAGGTAGGAATGACACGTCTCCTCCTGTTCATCATGGTTTATCACTCGTGATTTGCTTCTCATAACCAGTAAGGACTGCCATTACCAAAGTACCCCCGCCCATGATTCAAGACCCCCCCACCCCCAGATTCAAAGAAACCCTAACAACAGTTAAGACAAATCAAGACGGATGTTTCTGCTGGTATAGGTTAAAATTTCTGATAACACGTGCAAGAGCCAAACAGATGGATAATGTTCTCCTATGTCTGGGTTACAACTCTCCACCTGATGGCGCCAGTAGCAGTAAGTTCAAGCACAGCTTCTTGACTAATCCATAAAACCTAGCACATAACAATGAAGGCTGGCTCGACAATCAAGACCGGCTCACCGTGCAGAATGATAACCATCTCATCTAGAACTAATGAAGAAATCCATGAAACATAAGACAGTACAGAGACAATTGTTAACAGATACACAAACAGAATAAAGAAAACAGTTACTGGTTTCCTACTTAAAATAGGTTGATAGTAGTAGATCTCTATTTTTTTTATCGGTAAATGTAACTAAATAAAAATGCTTTAAGTCTAATATCTGTACATTGAGTGTGTATCTATACAATCAATCAACCCCAAAACACAAGAACTAGACCCCCTATATGAGTATCCCATTTCATTCCCCATTCACAGTCAAATGGGAACTAAACTTTAGCCATGGTTTTCAAAAGTCAGCTCCGAGCCACACATCTTAGAGTTAACGGGAGCACCAAGAGAGATAACAATCAAAAACACAAGCAGTGATAATCCCCCAATTATATTACAAGAACTCTGAAACAAGCCAAACAAAGGAAGGATATTAAACAATAAAAATATAAGAATTTCTCATATACATGCCAGAGTAAGAGAACCTGGGTTATCATTCACACTGGAATTGCGATCAGAGACCGCACACTAAAAATCAAAGAAGTATAACAACCAAAGCAAATCAAACAGAGAAGACAGACTAAACAAACTACTTCCAAGCTATATGATAACTGCACATCCCTTAGCAAAGGTATTAAAACTCAAGGAAAAATCAGCTTTTGACAAGAAAGAAGAAGATGAGCGGCAGTCACCAACATTGGGAAGAGACATAAGAAAAAATAGATCCCTTGGCCAAATATAAATAAAATCTAACAAATTATTAATTGAGAAAGTAACGACACTAAATCACAATAAACAAATCAGCAACCAAGTTATCCGTCTTTAGAGGAATTGGCCTTTTTGGTGTATTCTCAATGGTTTAAGGTAAAAACCGCTGTACAGCTGTCACAATGATTTCTTTACTTATTAGAGTTGCTCCCAGACCATGACATTCAATCCCAATACTTCTATAAATGGATACACACAACATCCAAACACTAGAGTCTAGAGTACAATGGGTTGTTCTCGAGCCAGCGTACTTGTTTCACTGCTTAAATATGAATTAACCTGTCACTTTTAATAACAGGTGTCAGTGTCATGATGTTGCAAATATTTTCATATTGGTTTAAGAGACTAGAAGGTGAGCAAATGAAAAAAGTATATGTAGAGAAGTAGAACCGAAGGGCTTCAAACCAGCCAAAACCAATATAAAGCCCCTTCAGTAAGTACATTGTTCACAAACAAAGAACATGACCAACTTAACATCAAAATCCAAGAGAACCGTAAGCAACCGTGTTTTCTCTTCTTTTTTTTGATCGATAACACAATGATAAATGTAATGAGAAAAAGAAAAAGGATTACAGCAACAGAGGAAAACAAAACAAAAGAAAATACTATACAGCCGGGGTCCATAGCTCCAGGACAAAAACTAAAACACCACAGTTCCCTAAGATGGGAAAACAAATAAGACAAGGAGGCAGCCCACCAAGACTACAAGAAAGCCACGGTGGCCCAACATCTAGCGAAATCAGTCCACGACACATCTCTGAATTCCGGACGGAAGGTCAACCAAGAAACCGCCATGGTCACAATAGAATACAAAATAGCCACAACACCCTTCCTTTTGTCAACCAAGTAACCGTGTTTTCTCTTAGTTTTACCATCTATTACAGAAGGTGATTTCACAATGATTCCAACCATAGACCTATTCTTAATGGTCGAATCATGAATAAAATTTTAGACTGCTATGTTCCCAACAGACATGAATATTCAGATCAATGAGGGAAAAACTCATAGGGACAAAGAGGCCAGATTGAGATGCTCCAGTCATCACCATCTTTGGTGGAGTGGTAGTACAAGTGCTCAACCTTGCGGGGTGATTTTTGATAGTACAAGCATGGTGTAAGGGATCGTCCGATCCCGAGTTGGATCGGACGATCCCCGAGTTGAAACCCAACCGAGAAGAACAAAAACAGGTTGGATTGTTCCGATCCCGATCAGGAACGATCCAATTTTTTTTATTTTTTTTTTTAAATTGAATGTGGCCGGTCTGTCTCGGCCGATCCCAAGTTGGATCGCCAATCCAACTCGGGATCGGCCGAGAACGATCCCGAGCCAGATTCCGAGATTAAACACTATGCTAGGAGTAGATTACCCAACCAGGGTAGCTAAGGAAGTAGGGCTCTAGGCACTGTAGAAAATTACAGGGAAGTGGTACTGTGGTAGGTTGGGACGAAAGTGACAAACTTGAAGAGGAAGAGGTTTCTAAATGGGTATTAAGGAAAATAATGGAGTTTGGAAAATTTTGGTCTTTTCAGGGGTTCGAGAAGGGGGGGAGACATTTTTTAGGGATTTATGCACATTGGATAAGCATGAAGCATCTGAATGTTTTAATCTTTAATATTGACAATTTTCATGCTGCAGGAGATAAAATGGAAAGATTAACTAGGGAGATCCTTCAGGATTGTTGGAAAAACAGATTTGGGGAGGCTGACATCATCCTGGAAGAAGGCATTAAGGAGGAATCATATTAACTTGGGATGAACCATTTGTTGGAAAGTACTCTGTTTCCCTTCAAGTTTCCTATGTTGAGAATGGATTGGTGCTAGGTTGTTAATTATGGAAGTAAATCGGATATGTGAGAGGAACTACGTGATTTTATCTATTTAATTATTTAATTTTTTGGGTAAGCGAGCCACATGATGTTGAAGGTAGATGGCACAACCCATGGTACTTGGAAAAAAGATTCCTATAAGGTTCACAACTTCACATATGAGAGGCCAGGATGCAATAAAAGGGATGCAAGTATGAAGTAGTGGACTTGCCATTGCAAGGCAGCAACTACACTAGGTCAAACAATCAAGAGAGGCAACTTTTGTCCAGATTAGAAAGAAATCTTCAATCTGATTGAAAAGACAGCTTTAAAATGCTTATTCAGATGGCCTGACTACGTACATTATTGCACCAACATCCTACACAATTTGATTGTGGAGGTATAATGAAGAAAAACATGCCCATTCAGATTTTAAACATGTGGTTAAAGGATATCAGTTTAATAGAGAAGGTGAAGCAATGGTGGGATAGCTTTCAGTTTCAAGGCAAGCCAAGCTTTATTTTTTGTAACAAGCTTAAGCTTTGACAGAGGAAATAAAGAAGTGAAACAAAAAAAACTTCTGGGAGAGTGAATTGTCATATGACAAATAATTTCAGAAGGATAAAGGTCTTGAATCAGAAGGAAGAAATGAGGACACAACAGGGGAAATTATTACCGATATAGGCTTGAAGAAGAAATATAGTAAGTGGGCTCAGTTGAAAGAAACATGGAGACAAAAATCAAGAGCTCTATGGTTGAAGTAAAGGGACAAGAACTGTTAATTACTTTAATAACATGGCAAATGCTAGAAAAAGGGTTAACACTTTCACAAAAACAAGAGTTGGATGTAGCTTACTGGAGGAAGAAGACCAAAAAAAAGTCCAAGAATACTATCAGACTTTGTTCAAGGAAAACAGGCCTCAACTAAAAGGTTTAGATTTTGGCATAATTTCAGGTAGGGAGAGAAAGCTTCTTCAGACTCCTTTCAAGGAGGACGTGTAGAGAAGTGGTTGGGGAGCTTAAGGAGACAAAACACCTAGCCTGAAAGCTTCTTGAGACCCTTTCAAGGAGGAAGTGAACAAGTGATTGGGGAACCCAAAGAGACACAGCACCTAGCCTGAATGGTTTTAACATGGCTTTCTAAAAGAAATTATGGCATATTGTAAATAAAGATTTTATGGAACTTCTGAGGGAGTTTTATGAGGAAGGTATATTCAAGAAGAATGGCACACCACTTCTATTACCATGATTCCAAAGAGGATGCATTGATGTTGTTGATCAGGCGGGCTAATTTAACCCCACCTTACACACAACGTTTGCTCACAAGCACGTGTACGTGATTTGGGTATAGCCGCACACACTGAATCATTCATTAAAGCTGTAACGACTGTACAGCCGTCCCTATCACATGTCAGGTGTCAGCAACTGCGTACAATGATTAGACCGTTTGGTGAAAAGGCAAGATTTGAAACGGCAGAGAGATATCTGACCGTTCTTATCACCAAAGAGGCAATGGCTTCTCAAGGAAGCTACCTATTTGAATTTCAGCTTGTGGGGGACGCCACGTGTCCCAAACCCAACAAACACGTCATTTCCTCCCTTTTAAAATGTTCAAAAAACTAAAGACTTATGTTCCCACGACACACTGCCTTCTGGTCACCCGAGGGAATGAGCATCTTACCCTTCCCCCCGACAGACCTCATTTTACTCGAATGACGTATTTAGGGGCATGCTACCCCTAATAAACTCCTCAAAAAGTTAAAACCTCAATAAATCCTCAAAGTCACATCTATTTGCTCTCTAGAAGTAGACTTCGAGTGGTTTTACTCCACCCCTTTACATTTTAAAGGTATTTTTACTCAAGAAAAGATTCTCAAGGGAACTTTCTGTACCTCCTAACGCACGAGTCCTCCTTGGATCACATCCATAGACTTCGAAGGACCACCTTTTATGCTTTGCCTTGAAGGATCACCAAGCAGGTATATCCCT
>JAUPMG010140854.1:0-11259 GCA_031762675.1 Pachysandra terminalis
CTTTGTAACTTTTCCAGACACTTCACAACCTTACCTGGGGCTCTAAAGAGAGACATATAGTACACAGGGCAGTTGGCCAAAGCCGCCTTAATCAGAGTAATTCTACCCCCCAGAGACAGATAACCTTTTTTCCATGTAGCCAGCCTCTTACTAACCCTATCTACCACCGGATCCCAAAAACTCAAAGACTTTGGATTCCCACCCAAAGGTAAACCCAGATATGATAGGGGCCACTCCTGAACTCTACAACCTAGAACTGACGCAAAAACCTCCACCCTATCCTGGGCCATATTCAGACCCGCTAGGCTGCTCTTCTCCAAATTCACCTTCAAACCTGAAACCATTTCAAAGCATCTAATGATCGATTTAATCCAATATGTTTGGCATTCATCCGCATGTAAGAACAAAAGCGTGTCATCTGCATATTGCAAGTGAGAGATGCACACACGATCCCTACCAATCTCAAAACTGGAAATCAGGCCTAAGGATTCTCCCTTGCCCAGAAATCCACTCAAAACATCCGCCACCAGTGTGAAGAGAAACGGAGACAACGGATCTCCTTGTCTCAACCCTCTAGATGGAGTCACTTGACCATGCACACACTATTTCATCACTTTATTACTTGCTACGATTTCGTATACTTGCGAAAACGAACATCAGGGAGGCTCCACTTAAAGTCAGATTTCCGGGTGTGGCGGGGCTAGCTTCTAATGCCAACGCATGGGTGAAGGATTATTTGGTTTTTGAAGATGCGGGGTGGAGATGGGATCTGATTTTCAGGAGGAATGTCTCAGATTGGGAGGAGGAAGAAGTAATTGGTTTATTGGGACGGATAAATACAGTCATTATTAGAGAGGAAGGAGATTCGAGATCCTGGTTATGGCCTGATGATGGTTTGTTCTCGATTTCTTGGTGCATTCTATGTATAACTCTCTATCGGAGGGTGTGGTGTGGGAAGGTCCATGGAAGTTGTTTTGGTGTGCTGGAGTACCCTCAAAGGTTTCCTTTTTTATGTGGACTGCTGTGGAGGATAAAGTTCTCACTTTAGACAATTTAAAAAGCAGAGGTTGGCATTTGGCATCTAGATGTTGTTTGTGTAAGAAAGTGGAATCTTCTTCTCATACTTTCCTCCATTGTGATTTTGCCCGGTGTTTTCCTCCATTGTGATTTTCCTCAAAGATTTAGACTGGTTTGGGTTATGCAGAAGGATTTGAAGGAGGCCCTCGCGAGTTGGGGATAGAAGAGGAAGAAGGTGGGAAGGAGGAGGAGCATTATTCTTTGGAATGCTTGCCCCGCTGCTATTCTTTGGTCAATTTGGAGCGAGAGGAACAGTAGAAATTTTGTTGGCAAGTAGATGTCAGCTCAGAGGGTGGCTGATGAGGCCTTATCGCTTTATCTTTTTTTGAATCTCTATTCACAAGGAATTTCAAGGAATATTGTTTGAAGAATTTGACAGCAAGTGGGGTCTTTTTTGGGATTAATGTGGTTTATTTTCATAGGGGTTATACTTTATACTCAGAAATGTATATTTGTACAGATTATCCATTACTATTATTAATATATGATACACTTTTACTGAGCAAAAAAAAAAAATGTCAATACCCATGCCCTTGGCTTCTTTCAGGCCAGTTAGTAAAGCCTGTAACTCCCCCCAAGATGAGTCTCCCTCGTCAATAGGACCCGAGAATACACGCAGAATATGACCACCATGATCTCTAAGACCTCCCAACCCACCCCACACAAGAAGGCCCAGGGTTTCCAACTGAAGACCCATCAAAATTCAGTTTGACAACACCAACATGTGGAGGAAGCCAGTCCAACATAACACTTGACCCCCAAGGTGACAACCGGGCAATGATACTCCAACCCCTCGAGATATCTGCCAGCAGAATGCCTCCAAACTCTGGCAGCACTGACATCTATGAAGCTACAAGAAAAATAATTAAATCAATGATGGACTGCGTGCTGCTCGCTCCTTTGAAGGATTAGCACTTGCTACATGCTACAGAAAATGAGAAGTAATTGGGCTTTCTCCCCACATATCTCTTTTATATGTATAGGTCACAAACAATGGACCAATTGTTCCTCCATTGCAACTTCGTAAGGCAGATTTGGATTTTTTCTCTACAGCTATTCGGAATTGATTTGGGTGCTACCTAAAGAGATTTGTATGTTACTGGGGCAGTGGAAATTTCCAGAGAATAGGAAAAGAGGGATATGATTCACTTTTTTTCACTTTATTATGGAACATTTGGGGAGAAAGAAACAAATGCATTTTTGAGAGTAGACGGAGCAGCATTAGTGTGGTTATTGACTCTATCATACCACTGTTTGCCTCATGGTTAGCAACATGATCAGAGTTTAGAGATTTCTCTGCGACGACAATATTGAGAGGGTGGACTCCCATTATCGATGCATCTCCAGATCGTTTATGGCATATCTCACTGTGGACTTACCATGCCCAGGGATTCATCAAGTTAAATTTTGATTGATCGACTTTGGGTAATCTGGTTCTGTCTGGAGTTAAGTGAAATTTTAAGGGATGGGAGGGAACATATTCTTCAAACATTATCAGGGCGGATTGGAGGGGGATTTTACATGTGCTGAGATCTTAGTCCTAGTGGCTGGCTTGAGAGAGGTGCGAGCTCTTGAGTTGGAGTTTGTGGACATAATCTCGGATGACTCTACATGGAATTGCCCTTGGAGGTTACTGAATTTTGTTAGGCTAGCTCGATACCTCAGGCTGAAAACATTGTTGCAGACAGTTTTTCTCGAGAATGTTTGGTAGAGATGACTTCCTTTTGGGATCCCATCAGAGAAGATATTAGCAGGGATGTGACTTTCCCATTTTGATATGTAGTCAGTTAGTAGTTTGTTATTTCTGCTACTACTTTTGTTATTTTGTTTTAATATCTCTTCAATATCCGTGTCGTTGTCTTCTTTATTCTTGTTAGTTTCTCCTAGCTGTCCTCCTTGGACACCATTTGTAGTTTGTTCTCCATTTTGATGACGTATACAAGTATCGCTATCCATAAAAATAAAATTAAAAAAAAAAAAAGGAGAATAGAACAGGATTCATAGCACCGACCCCATGCGTTGGGATAACACATATTATTGTTGTTTTCTTGCAGCTATTGTTGTGCTATCTGTTCACACCAAATATGTCACTCATGTGTATATTCTGCCTAGGTTTTCTTTTTTTATTTTTTTCTCCTTGGGGTTTAAAGCAAGGACATAAAATAAATTGCTATCATTCTGACTTTTTGCCAATTCATTTTCCAACCCAGTTCTTAACCCTTCTTAACAAGTTAGAACAAAAAATAATACTTGAACCTCTGCCTTTATATCCAACTCGGAACTTCCTCACAGCATGATACGCTTCAAAAGAAAGTATAATAAAGCACAGCATATTTTAAAAGAATCCTGTCCAAAGCAACAACCTGAATCTCAAGAACCGCTTCACCCGTTCGAGTTGATTGCCCTCCAGCCTCAGGGATCAAATTTTTGGCTTTGTGGCACTGCAAGTCATTGGTCATGAAGGATCAGCAGAAAAAGGTAGAGAAATATCGAAAATGAATAACGATAATTCGGGCATCAATTATGGAATTACAACTTTCAATAGTAGTGCAATTGTGAAGGAGGAAAATAAAAAGTCAAAATTGATTCATCACTTCAGGGGACATTGCATCTGTACCTCATCAAACACCACAAGGCCATCATAATCTGGCCCGCACCACTGCACAAGCTGCTGCAAACGAGAACGACCCTTCTCAGACGATGCAATAAGGCTACTGTATGTCAAGAAAACAACTCCCTCCCTGACACCAACTGACTTCGAATCAAGCTTAGAATAAGGTAGCTTGTTCAGCGCATGAACTGCATAAGACAAAAATAATAAATGAATAGAAGGATATTTTATAAGGTATCAGGCATGGACCAACAGAACACACTACTAAGTATGAGACAAAAAAAAAAATACAATATCGCTAGTGGGGAAACCCTGAAATTTGGGACACCAAGGTTCATCATCCTGCTTTTTAATTATTTTTTAATCTGGAGCAAATATTCCTATCTGGAACACATATTCCTGTGTGCTGCAATTGCCTCTTCTAAGCTCTTAGTCCTTCAAGGCACCCTTTGCATCAAAGAGCGGCCCAACGGTTATAACCAACACTGCCCCAGCGCAAAAAGTACCGCATAGAAAAGCTTTTTAATTTAAGAAAACAATAATTTTAAGACACTTAAAAGTTTTTTTTTTTTTTGGAGCATTAAAAACATTTTACTAATCATCAAAATGAGTACAAAAGTATCAAAAAATCACAAAATGTGATCCAGAAAATAGCAAAAGAAACTATACATAACATCAAGAAAGAAAATCAAACAGAAATCAAAATTCCCATCCATCAGAATTCACAATGTCCTCCCCCCTAGGCTTTCCTGCACCAAAAGACTCTCTCCACTCCTCTTCTGGTCCACCCATTAGCCATCTCATTAGCAGATCTCAGAACATAAGAAAAAGAAATTCTAAAACCAATGGACAGATGCCGAGCATGTCTAACCCAATGAGAATATCTCCCAAGGAAACCTTCATTTAACTGACATCCAAGATATAACAGAAAGAGAATCCCCCTCAACCTGTAAATACTACAAATTCAACTTTCTACCTTCTTTCAGACCAGCAATCAGAGCCCTAATCTCAGCGGGTAGTAGATTCTGCAACACCAATCGGACCCAAAAACACATGAATAACAGCACCAACTGAATTCCTGAAAACCACACCAATTGCCAAGAAGAGGGGAGAAGACCAATATGAGGGAGGGATCCCAAACAAATGTACCCAACACCCTTCTCCATTTTCTTGCCATGGGAGTTACGAATTTTATATCTTCCCATCTACGGACCAGCACCTCAGACAACCTGAACAGGAATGATTTCACGAAGATCAAAGATTCAGCAACTTCTGGTAGGGGCGCAAATAACACCACCTGGGTCTCGAAGAATGGGGTTATCACCAGGTTGGAGTCTAACATGAAAATATCCTTCAATCTGATGCCAATGGACAGCCACACTACATCAGAAACAGACATGATAATCAGGGTTGTAGCCCAAGCTGCCCAACCCTCCCCTAACGAACACGTCTTCGGGTTGAGCAAGATTTTTGGAATATAACCTCCCTTTTCGACTGTGGTGATCGGAAAATTGTTAGCATGGCCAGCCCTCGGAGGAGCACCTACTCGGTTCCACGCATCCAACTTCAGGGCAAAAAGATTCCACCCCTCCCATTGCCATCCTTCGGGGACAAAAAACCTAGTCGATCTCACGCCCTCAAAAGAGGAGTCACAGAAAACGACCACCATTGTTGTTTTTGAGCTCCATCATCTGCGTTTTCAAAGGCGAGACCTTCCAAAATTTTGACAGGCCCAAGAGCTTCAACACATGAATGCAAAATCCATAAGGCCTCTTGGGTCGACGCAAACCAAACTGACCTTGCCTCTACTTTTCTTGCTAATTTTGATTACAACGCTCAATTTACCTTTAGCAACGTCAATTGAATACGTCTTTGATTCAATCTTGAATGAGTTGGCCATCTGACCAGTTAGCCTAGGCTGCACGTCCATCTTATCCTCAGATCTAGACAATGAGCTCTTGCTCGAGTTAACCAACTTAGGAGGAAAAAGAAGTGGTCGGAAATGGGGTAAAAGAGAAAGACGGGTTTGGCAGGATGCGATGCCATGATTGCTTGAAAACGGACGTGAGTAGCCCAGCCCTCCATTTACTCGGTTCCACGCATCCAACTTCAGGGCAAAAAAGATTCCACCCCTCCCCTTGCCTCCCTTCGGGGATAAAAATCCTAGTCGATCTCACACCCTCGAAAGAGGTGTCGCAGAAAACAACAACCATTGTTGCTTTTGAGCTCCATCATCTGGGTTCAGAGTATGTAAGGAATATCTCGATCTCTTTCATCCTAAACAGCAGTGTTCAAGGTCAGTTTCAGTCTTCTAAGGGGTTGCTTTAGGGAGACTCCTTTTCCCCCTTCTTAGTCACTTTGGTTGGGGATGCGCTTAGTAGCTTTCCCACGAGAGAAAAAAGTACGGGGTTGATCTCAAGGTTTAAGGTGGGAAGGGACCTTGAATCTATATCTCATCTGCAATTTGCAGATCATACAATTTTATTCTTTGAGGTAGAGAAGTCCAAGCCTATAGGATAAAATCAATTTTGAGGTGTTTTGAAATGATCAATAAATTTGGAAAAGATCAATCTCACAGGGATCCACATAGAGCCTTTGAAGGTGCAGCAGTTCGCGACTTTTTTAGGATGTGGTGTCGAAGAGTTTCTCACTAGGAACTTAGCCATTCCTTTGGATCAGAGCCATCGTTCACTTTCGTTTTGATCCCTTGTTATTGAGAAGATGAGGCGACTAGCCACGTGGAAAAGAAACTACCTTTCCTTGGGGGGTAGGATCATTCCTATACAGTCGGTTCTTTCTAATCTTCATACCTGTTATCCCTCTTTAGGGGCCCCAATCAAGGTTGTCAAGGTGCTATAGAAAATTCAGAGAGACATTCTTTAAGAAAACTCTAATATTCTTAACAATAATTTTATTTAAAACTTTAATTGACAATTTTATTAAGTTTTTTAATATGAAAAGCGGAAAAACACATGTTTCCCAATAGTTTGATTTTCATCCCCTTCAAATTCAATATTATCATTTTCAATGCATGTAAATGCATCAGCATGCATCTTGTGTCTACAAAAATTTAATCTTTTTTTTTTCAAAATCATCAAATGGAGTTGTTAGATTGACTAGAAACCTAAATCTTTCAAAAGATTGAAGAAATTGAAGTTACTACGGGGTTTATCTGACTTTGACAGGAGCACCAATATTTCTGGCAAAAAAAAGGAAATTTCAGTAATATTTAAGCGATAAAATTAATTAAAATGGTTGACAAAGAGTACTAATTCACAGTTGTGTGACTGCTGACTAACTGAAAAGGAAATTAGAAAATAATCCTCCAAGTAACCAAAATGAATAAGGAGTACATATCCTTGAGAAAACTCTGAAGTAAAACCATTCCTCTGCTGAAACAAGATCATATTTGTTAATCATACTACAAGAATTTAACTTTCTACTTAACAACAACAACACCAACAGTTAAAAAAAGTCCGTACCTTCAATACATACTGCACCCACATCATCCAAGTCCCTTCTTGAATCAAACTTCAGGTCCGAACCAACAGAAATCCACCTGTGAGACAACCAAAACCATTAAATTGAAACAAATATGATCTACCTGACCAATGATGACAATGTCATATATTGACAAGACAAGATCACATCAGTATATAGCCAAAACTAATACACCGTATAATTTTCAATTTAATGATATACATGCATGTAAAGAGTGTCTTTTATACTTACAACGCTTTTTTCCTCCCATGGTGCCAATTCTCCCATATTAACCCTGCAATTGATCGACCTTTACCTACACCAGCTCCATCTCCGATGAAGAATCCTGCCCTAGCACCATTCTGGAGATGCTGAAGATGTCTCTGCCACACAATCACAAATGACTGAATCAGGAACCTATTGATGCAAAATACTTATCCAGAAAGCTAGGATATAAAAGCAACCTGACTAGCATAGACTATTGTCTCAATCTGCAAGCATGACAATGCTCTGGAGCTTTCCAGGTCATCCTGTATCTTTAGATCATACGTAGGTTCAGGAGGCTGCACCGCCGACAAGGAAGATGTTTCCACAACAGGATCTGGATGAGGAGGACCAATTGACATTCTGGGAGGGCGCTGCAGAAAATCAACCATAAGAAACTCATCTAATTGTAGTTTTTCCAAGTTTTCACTGACAAGCGCAGAACCAGAAGCATATAAGAGTGTCTGTGGGTATGGGATTGTTTCACAACTCCGAAACGCAGTGTATATGACCCAAATTACATACATAGTCTGTAAATGTTTCTCCAACCATACCGCCTTCATCTTCTTCCCGCTCCACATCTATGGCTACCTGACAGATTTCAGCATTTAAAAGAGGAAAATTAAAGATGTCAAGGACTAGATCAATAGGATCAAAACTGTATATTCAAGAACTTTTATATCCAAAACATGCAAAAGAAAGCAAAACAAACTTATACATGTTTCCTGTCAAGGTTTCAATGAAAAATATCAATGTCAATATCAAGAAAACGCCAAGATCAAAACTGTATATTCAAGAACTTTTATATCCAAAAAGGATATTCATGGAAAAAAAACCAAGACAAACTTACACATGTTTCCTGTCAAGGTTTCAATGAAAAATATCAATGTCAATATCAAAAAAACGCCATGCTCCAGCCAGTTTCAAAAAAATACACATGGTATCATAATTCCAAAAAACAAAACCTACAGAATCCCATACAAACATATTAAGTTTGCTAATTTGCTAAATGTTTATACTAACATATTACATTCCAAGCAAGGTTTTGAATTCCGTTGCCGCTGATTATCACTTGGCAGAGGAAAACTCTCAGGGGGAAATTCAGAAGGAATTGTCATTTTTGGTAGACTATTTCGTCAAATGAGAAAAAATTGGAACAAAAATTAGGAATTTGTCAGTGAAACATAAGAATCTACAGAAAGATACATATAGACACACTAATAAATCAAAATATAATAGGAATAGGATATCTATGATAGTAGATTTTTAAGTAGAAGGGATGAAAATGTCATCAAATATTTTTATTGGAGATTTTGAAATTAAACTTTGATATCTTGGGTAGGCAATAAAGATGCAAACAGGCATATCGAAGGAGATATTTTGTAATATCAAGTATAGTTAAATTCAGAATATAAAATCTATACTAAGTTATAAATAGTGCTTTTAGACCTATGTTATTTTAATTGATGAGAACCATGGTTATTAAAGGCAAGCGCCTAGGCGAATAGGCGCTATGCTTGTGGTCCAGGCAATGCCCGCCTAGGCTGATCGCGCCTGGGAGACCGCCTAGACCACTAGGCGACCGCCTAGTAACTTAAAGTGCAGGAGACAATGAAATGTGTTGACAAAACAAGATTGAAGACTGAAGTTAGAAAAGAAGACCTGAAGTTATAAGTTAGAAAGCCCTAAACAAAACTCTCATCTCCTTCGTTCAGCCAATGAACAGGTATGTGACTTCTTCGAGAACCATGGTTATTAAAGGTGAGCGCCTAGGCAAATAGGCGCTATGCCTATGGTCCAGGCGATGCCCGCCTAGGCTGATCACGCCTGGGCGACCGCCTAGTAATGAAATGTGTTGACAAAACAAGATTGAAGACTGAAGTTAGAAAAGAAAACCTGAAGTTAAAGTTAGAAAGCCCTAAGCAAAATCTCTCTCTCTCTCTCTCTCTCTCTCTCTCTCTCTCTCTCTCTCTCACACACACTCTTTGCCCCTTTTTTTTGTTCACACTTCACAGCAATCGCTGCCTCTCTCTCTCTCTCTCTCTCTCTCTCTCTCTCAATCAAGAGTTGTCTTCTGCTCTTCTTTTTTTCCTGTTTTTTTTTTCTTCTTTATCTCACTCAGTCCCTGTTTTCTGTTTTCTGTTTTCTATCACGTTAGGTTATATTGATAAAATTCATGTTATATTAACTATTATTTCAAATATTGGCATATTCCATTTCTATAAATGGCATTATGGAATTTATTTATCATTGCTTTTTTTTTTAAATGTACCTTAGGCGAGCGCCTAGGCGATGGCCAGGTCTATCGCCTGGGCTCGCCTAGGCGTTTTGATAACATTGACGAGAACAGCAGTAGAGGGAAAAAAGATATCACCAGTTGCCAAAGTAATCTCTCCCCCTCTCTTCCTTCCACAGTTCTTTTTTTTATTAGTCTATTGCCAATCTCTCCCTTGTCCAAGCTAAGGGCAAGGACGACAGGCTCCCTCCGCTCACAGAAATCATATGCCACTCCCTCCTAATATCCGATGATGAGAAACCAACAAATTCTCTCCTAACCGAGGCCCAAGAAGCCACATAAATCATGATCCCCTCAATCACTTTAGATGTCGAAGCTGAAATATCCTGAAAGTTCCTCATATTACGCTCTTCCAAATGTGCCAAAGTATAGCCTGAAATAACAATCGATACATGATGCGCCCTCTATCTGCCAAACCCGGAAACCGCCACTGATCAAGTACCTGCAAATGCACCCCCACCTGCAAATGCACCCCGGCATCACCCAAGCAGTCCCAATGATATATAAGAAAAAACTCCTTACCACAGCCGCCATCCTGCAATGAATAAACATATGATCCAGTGCCTCCGCCTCCTCCCTGCACAAGAAACACATATGTGGAGAAAGGGCCACATACCTCCTCCTTCTCTGAAGTCTAGAGCATACCCATAGTGTTAATCCGATAAAGCAATGTAGTTTACACGAACAAGGTTGTCAAATCGTGACTCGAATCGAAAATCGGAAGGTATCCCTTTGAATCGAATCAGAATTTTGAATCTTGAATTGTACGAGTCAAAGCGATTTTTTTAAATATTCGTAAAATATTAAAATATATATATAAATAATTCTAGAAAATTAAAATAATGAATTCTACATAAATGTTCCAACCACCACCCCTAAAAAGGTTTTAAATTTTTTTTTTTTATCGGTAGAAGTGTTCTTGTATTAATAATATCTACAGTATAAAGTCTATCTATATGATATACATCTCTGTAATGAGAATATCCTTAAAACAAAATAACATAATTAATCCCATTGCAGTCCCCACCTGTTAACAAACTCTTCGAAATGTATACCTTTAAACTCAGATTGTATAGAAACCCAAAAAAACAAAAGGGTAAAAGTCGTGTCCACCATTCTCTGAATAGAAACCTCTTTTCCCTAAAAAATCCTACTATTTCTCTCACACCAAATTGACCAAGAGATAACAGCTGGGCAAACATTCCAAAGAATAGAACTCTTCCTTCTCCCTTTCTTCTTCCTCTTCCACCCCCAACTAACTAGAGCCTCTTTAAAATCCTTTTGCATTACCCAATCCAGCTTGAATCTCTGGAGAAAAGCGTGCCAAATACTCCGGGTATACTCACAGTGGAGGAATAAATGAGAAGAAGATTCCTCCTTATTGCACAAACAACACCTAGAAACCAAAACCCATCATCTCCTCTTTAGAATAGATCTCCATGGACCTTCCCACGAAACTTTCTCCAGCAAAGAATCATACATGGAACAAACCAAAAATCCACCATCTTCGGACCATGCCCAAGTTCTAGAA
>JAUPMG010140865.1:0-11259 GCA_031762675.1 Pachysandra terminalis
CTTGCCCCTTAGCAGAGACTTCGCCAAGATTATCTGCTATTGCAAAGCTTCGATGTACAGCAGACTGCAAATATTGCGACAACATTAGACCATCAGGAATAACTGTTGGGATTTCCCAAATGGCATTAATATCTTCATGTTTCTAAGCATGAAGGCCTAAATCCCTCTTCATGATTGATAAACTTAATCTTGCCGAGGAAATTGGAGATTTCATCTCATTTATGCACCTTTTACAGAAAAGATACATTATGCTATAAGGCACCACAGGGATTGCAAATGTCATGAAGTAGTAGCAAATGTAAGTCAATTTGAAGATGATACAAAGAGATTGGTACTGTTGTTAAAATCATATGATTCACTGTATCAATCGTACAATTTGATTTGATTCAGCCTAGATCGATTCAAACACTTTATGTTTAAGTCATACAATTCAAACAATTTGACTCTGCAACACTAAAAAAATGATTTTTTTTACTGAAAATTTCATCTTTGTGTGTGTGTGTGTGTGTGTTTAGTCCTTTATATACAATCTGGCACTCTAAAATGACTTCCAGATTGTATGATGAAATGTATAGATATGCCTTGCAGATGTCTGTCTGTCCACCTATTGGTTTCCAATAGAATATACTACCTTTGTTGTTAAAATCACATGATTCAATGTATCAATCGTACAATTTGATTTGATTCAGCCTAGATCGATTCAAAGTTCAAACCATATGAAAAATCACTTTATGTTTGAGTCATAAGATTCCCGGTTTCATCATACAATTCAAACAATTTGACTCTGCAACACTAAAAAAGATTTTTTTTTTACTGAAAATTTCATCTTTGTCTGTGTGTGTGTTTAGTCCTTTATATACAATATGGAACTCTAAAATGACTAAACATTAATAAAGAAACCCTTTTACTGTGACAAAAAAAAAAATTACAAAGAGAAATTCCAAAGATTTTCGATTTGATTCACAGTTTGACAACCATGTTTACTACCATCAACTGTTCAGGTGTACATAGGTTTTTGACAGACTATGATAGTAGAACAGGATTCAACTAGTTGGAACAAGGCATTTTGATGATGGTGATGAATGCTAATTTTCTACTCTTCATAATTTGAAAGTATCAGAAATTTTGCATTTCTTATTTTCCCCTTTCGTCTTTCCCGAGTATATAAACATATTTAGGCATCCCAACAGTAATTGAATTTTCATGCTGAAATACCTTATTCTGCAACGTTTAGGGAATTAAATAATTACACTCAACCGAAGCTTACTCCTTCCTGTCTATCATCCACGTGTGTATATAGCAATGTCTATCTATCTGTCATCTATATGTGTGCGTATATCCGTTTCCATAATCATATTTTGAGAAGTTACCATGTCCAACACCTGATATTATCGTCAAAACACGATCTTCAAGTCTCTATTCATATATCATAGCCCCAAACTTAATCCAATTTTGTGGACATCTTGATTCATTTATTAACCTTATACGTAAGATTTATATACAATAAAGTGATTGTAAATCATCACTAATGAAAATTGAGGTACGTTCTCACTAATCACTTATTTGGATCGATAATCCAATTCAGAGGGACCAGGGACCAAAATTTTCACTGGAACCATGGAATTTCTCAAGTTGAGTGTATGTTTAACAGTACAAACATAAATAATGATTGGATGACTAGGAAACATTTAGTAGCTACAAATTAGGTTCTTTTAGCACATGCATGGATGGTTTATCAAATTGCCAATCCAGACAGATTTGAAGTATAGATGATTTATGGACATTTCCATCATTCTGTGTATAACACTCATACTCTAACTTCATCTTTAACTTTTACTTTATCCTTCTCTTTTATATGATACATATTAACAAACACAATTACAGAAGAAATGCTAATACTACAATCAATAAAAAAAAGAATCTTTTATGGTCAAAGCATGTAGCATAACAATAACAAAACAACCTAGAGTATAGAACATAATAGCAAAATTACTTGCATGAAGTTGAAAAGAAAAATCTGAAAAGTCAAAACTTATGGTGATACATCAATAGGTTATAAATCCTACTAGTGATACCAATCTTGAGAAAACAGTTGGGAGGAATTAACAGCATATAAATACAAATAAACTGATACAAATTGAGACTTGAGGCCTTACACCAGTAGCTAGGTAGCATGCCAGACTTATTTGTTTGGCAATATTAGCCAATGTTGCAAGAAGCAAGAAGTATTGAGGGAAAATTGGAGTTAGCAACTCCACTCCGATGCTCAAACTGAACAAAACAGACGTTGAGAACCTAATCCACTTCACATGAGACAATAACACACGTTA
The DNA here is from genome assembly GCA_031762675.1 of Pachysandra terminalis. NCBI lineage: Eukaryota > Viridiplantae > Streptophyta > Magnoliopsida > Buxales > Buxaceae > Pachysandra > Pachysandra terminalis. The sequence continues at coordinate 2,331 of JAUPMG010140865.1, forward strand.
ACTTGCATTATTAAACTCTGCCAAATCAATTTCCAGAGAAAATATAAGTACCCATACCTTCAACTTGGTATCAAATGCAGATGCTACGCTAGCAGTGTAGATGCACCGACTGAGGCGTCCAAGCCCATCCTTTAATACCCAGTTCAGTGCAGCGGCTGATGGAAGAGACCTCGAAAACCCTATCCCTATTGCTCGGAACATGGCCTGATCCAAGACACCAATAGTAAAAAATCGCAAAATCTGAATTGCCAGCTCATGGATACTATAAGCAAAATTTTCAAAGTGGATATGTAAGGTAAGCAGAACATAGCTAGGAGGAATACGTTAATTAATTCTACAATGAGTTTGTTAGAGATAGTGGGTGGCTCATATTCACTAGTCTCTAGATCCAAGGGAGAGGGACCTGAGGGGCCAAAGGGGGTGGGGGGTGTGGGGGGCAGAGCCGCCCAAGGTACGTTAAGGGTTTATTGGGGATTTTCCCCATATCGGATAGGAGTATAAGTTGTAACCCTATTAAATTTTTTGACATATTGAAAACTTCTCTCCCATGGACGTAGGCTTTGCCGAACCACGTGCATTGTTTTGATATTCGTTTTATTGTGTTTATTATTATTGCTTAATCCCCATCAACAAAGTTTCATCCTCGAAGGTAAATTGGACTTTTTCTAACAAGCCAAACCCTCAAATTCTGTAAAAGATATAAAACAACTTTGTGATACTCTCTCTCTCTCTCTCTCTCTCTCTCTCTCTCTCTCTCTCTCTCTCTCTCTCCTTTCTTTTACTTTCTTGCTATATTTTCGATCTATCAAGCCAAATCCTTGGAACAGCTTTAGCTTAAACAAAATGTGAACAACATTAGCATTCCCGATCATCAACGTATTAGGCTTCTCCCCAATATTCAAGTGCAAAAAAACCTAACAATTTGAAACACAAGATTTCTAGTTGATCTTGAAAGAAGTACAATAGACATTCATGACTGAAACACAATCAATTACATACCTGAGTAGCTAAGACCTGGAGAGCCGAACTGAAAACCCGATGCAAGAACTTCCACTTCACGTAATCCATGTAACTTCCATGAACTTGTTGAGGAATGAAAAAATCCCGAAACGCCGTACTACAGATTTGGAAGAACTTACGGATCCGATCATCGAATGTAAAACAATTCGAAACGTTTCCATCGAGAGATACCAAGTTTAGATGAGTTCCATCCCATGAGTAACGCGAAACCCTACCGGATCTGCGAATTACTACCGGAAGGGTAACGGCAGTTGCAGGTCCATCTCCTCTGTCGATTCCTTCAAACTCGTAGTAGCACGAAGTTCTCAGAGATTTCGAAACAGGTAGGGTTTTCAGGGCGAGTTTCGATTTCTTGAGATAAGTGTTTTGAGTAATCGAATGGGTTTCGTGGGTTTTCCATGAAAGATGAAGTCGATAAGGATCAGAAATGATGTAAATCGCCGGTTGCATGAGGAAAAACTCGAAATGAGTTTTCCAAATGCAGAAGCTTTAGGTACTTGGACGACGTAGCCAATTTTCCGCCAAAAATGGCTCTCCGTATCCATTCCATTTGAATATCTAGGGTTTAAGCTCAATGACTAATATACCCTTCTGCACCTTTGGCAGTTTTGGGTTGAGGTCTTTTACGTTTGGGTTGGGCTTCTTGGCCTGTGTAATCCATCCGACCCATTTAACCTCATATTTATGCACATAATAAGGTATGCTGTTCTGTCATAATAGCTTTTATTGGTTATTTTTGTCACAGAGAATAATGATCAGATCAATCTAGACTGTTTATTTGATAGAAGACCTTCTAGGTTAGTCATGCATATAGTATTTTGACTTTTATAAATCCCAACAATACCCTTTTGCAGCAGCTTTGTAAGGGCCAAGAAGCGTTTCTTAGATTCGAAAGGGCCTCTACCTATTGCTTGAATGTTTGGTGACACTCTTGAAAGCTGCTTGGGATGAACAGACCTTCAAAAAGCTCACTTTGATGAGGGATGAGTAGAACTACTACTAAAAACTATGGGAAGCGATTAAGGGCCAGTTTAGCGTAGCTTCCTAAAATGGAACGGCTTCAATACGAAGGGCTTTGAATCTCTTGGCTAAAAATTGTTTTTGGTGAGAAAAAATATATAAAAGAATGTTCTTATACATAATTTTAGGTTTGATGGATATTTTTATCTTTTTAAACAATATGAGAAAAAATATCTAAGGCTTGATGGATACTTTTATCTTCTTAAACAATATGTAATAGAAATGTAAGGACAATTTTATCATTTTAAAAGTTTTAACTTAGATTTAGAACCTGATTTAACTGTTTCTCCCAAACGCAATTTTCAAAACCAACCCTATACCTGCCTCTACAAAATAGGCTTTCTGAGAAGCTCTTCCATCCAAAAACGGCTTTTAAAAACCTAAGCATTGGGTAAAAAGCCCATCTAGGTCTAGGAAGGGCCTCCTGGCCCTTAGGAAGCTACTTCAAACTGAACCTAACCTAAAAGTGCTTTAAATTTAAATAAAACTTTTAAAATGAAAAATTAGCATTTCATTTCTCTCATTCATTATTTATATTCGATAGCTCTATTTTGCAAAACCCTTCACATGGAACCCTTTCTTTTGTAATCATGGGAATATGTACTGTATACTTTACTATGAACAAATGCATTCTGATTTAGAGGAAGAGGGTTTTGGGATTAATGAAATAAGGGTGTGATTGAGTTCCTTGGATAAATGCCCTAACAATGCAAAGATGTGCCCATCTACACAGTATTCATCACAAGACAGTATTAACAGTACAAATATGTGACCAAAATTTATAGATAAGACTCTTACAAGAATATATATAGAAGAAAAGAAAAAGAAAATTATATAGACAGGCTCGTGATCGTGATATTCTTGATCTTGTTAATTCTTCATGGATGGACAGAGATGCCTTCACCAAGGCGCGAAACGGTCCATGAGCAGACAGATTGTGGCCTCAGAGAGAGCGGTTTCCGGATTCGCCTCTACTTGACTGGCTCTGCTGTTGCCCTGCGACATGACTACCGGAGAAGGTTGCTCTACTTTTTCTTCTTCGGCTTGTCCTCGCTTCTCCTTCTCCTTCTTGGCGATGAGATGGTTATTAGGCTTGGCTTCAGAACCTGATGATTTCCGGAATCGGACCTTTTCTCCGAGCTTTGCTAACTCACTCCTCCATATCTCTACCAACGCAGACATCCTCAATCAACAAAATTTAATTCCTAGAGAAATTAGAAAAGATCAAAAGATTGGAATTCTGTACTTGATATTCTTTTTCTGGTTCCGAGTTCAATGGAGATATTCACAAAGCCTGTGGTGATATATATAAAGTTCAGAGAGAGAGAGAGAGAGAGAGAGAGAGATAAAACAAGGGGTTTTTCTTCTAAACAGCCTGAGCTGTTTGTTTTGGTTTGGGAATAGTATATGGAAATCAGGGGGTGAACGTCTCAAGATATTTTGTGGCGGCTAATGCAGGATATTTTGTCATTGTTTGTGGCCACTTTTCTATCGCTCTGGAAGAAGACAAAAATAAAATAAAAATCTTCATAATAATTTTTATAATATTTACTTTTTACAAAATCTGAAACAATTGTTGGTTCAAATTAGGGCTGGCAATTTAGATCTAACCCGCCAGCCAACTCGACTACGCGGGTTAGGGTTGATCCGTTTATTAAGTGGGTTGAGTACGGATTTAGGTTTTGTCGACCTATTAGTGAACGGGTCAAATTTGATCCAACCCACTAAACTCCTGTGAACCTGTTTAATTTAGTTTTTCTTTTTCTTTAATGAAGTCTCATATACCCTAACTAAGACATAGTAATCATACTACATATCAAAGACTATATAATAAGTTAAAGAGCTGGGGAGTTTTAGGGATATGTTTGTTTCCTCGACATTTTAGTTTTCACTTCTCACCCAATTATAAGCTTGCAACTATTTTTATATTTGATAGGTCAAAATGTATTTTTAATGTTAAATAGATTTTATTAATTAATATTTGAAGATTTATAATTTTATTAATTTAAAATTTTATCAATTTAAAAATAAATTAATCAATTAATTAAAATTTAACGGGTTGGCGAGTTCAACCCTTTTATGGGTGGGTTGGGTTCGGGTTTATGTTTTCTTGACCCGTTGGTAAACGGGTCAAACCCGACCCAATCCGTTTAAGTCACAACCCGTTTTTTACACACAACTGATGAAAACCGATATAGTTGTTTTATATTGGTGATGATGGGCTTGTAACAGACAAATATATTAGAGTGAACTTGACAGCTAATACATATGAATCAATACAATTACCCTTCCAGAGATATAGGTAGGGAAAGCCTGTCTCAAGACAGCCTAAACCGTCGTGTAGCCGTTCTGCCAAGAGCGTTCATTCTCAAACGTCACTTGTGAATAAGACAAAGAAAAGAGACAAGGGGAAAAAGGGATATTGCGATAACTGAAATGTCAATTTGAATGCATATCTCAGAGCAAGAAAACCTCAAGAATTCGAATGACTTGAAGTCTATAACATGTAGAGAAATACACGTTTATGACTAACTATCTCCTTTCTCTCTTAGAGCCTTTACTCACTGTTGTCTTCTACCTCTTAAATCTCTGTTTCTTTAGATTCAGATTCTTCAGATCTTCTTTAATGGAGAATATGCTCTGTTATTTATAGGGAATTTAGCATCTCAAAGAAGACAAATGTCACTCAGTCAAGTGTCCAGAGAGGAGCTTATAAATATCCCCATGCATTAAACATATCTCAAATGCCACGTGTTCTTCAACACACCTAAGTTATTTCCAAAGAGAAGGATGAGTCTTTCAAATCTTCAAAACTTGCTCTGTGATAGGTTGCTTTAAACCTTGAGGAACACGCATTAAATGACATGTGTTTCATGCAATATAAATCTAAAAACCACGTCACCATTTTTGTCGTCATTCCAGAAAAGACAAAACTTCCTTTAGATAAATATACAACAGATATTATAAGTAGCTGAGGTTTTATCACGTGTTGTTCATTCTGAGAAATCCATCTCAATCAACTTTAAAAAGTCACTTTAATATCATAAATACCTTTTTGAATTCGCATATCTCTAACGAACTCCCTTTGGCAGCTATCTTCTTTCGAAGGAAACAAAAAATAACTGTATACTTACAAGGTAACCAGTATATTCTCGAATTACCTATGTAGAGAACTCGAACTTGAGTTTCTCATCAAGGAACTCGTTTTCATGATCAATAGTCTCTGTAAAGAAGAGTTTGTTTTTGAGTCATTTAAGGTTCATAGTTACAGTAACCAATCCGAGTGCCTTCAATTTTAATGAAGTTAGAAGTAAATATGTTCCCGTGTGAACTCCTTTTGAAGTAAAGTGAGAGGAAGTTTCTCAAAATTCTGTAGGAAACCTATCTTCAGGAAATACTTCTGGAGATGGCGTGAATTCGACTTCTAAAGCTCTTTCTACTGGGGATTTGCTTTTAGAAGTCAAAGTCTATCCAAAATATAAGTCGAAGTCAATCCCTAAAGATGAATAAGAATGATTTCGAATCTTACTTTGTAATTCAGATGCATAAAAGAGTGCATTCGAGGGGGTAAACCCAAATCTTTGTCATTCGGAAGGAACAAACTTAGTCTATTTGAGGGTGACAGACCCTCAGTCCTTTGAGGGTAACTAATCCTTGACGAATTGACTATCTCAGGGTGGTTAGCCTCGAATTCACTTTAGTAGGAGGAAATATACCTCATTCGAGTTTGCCATCTGGAAGTGGTTAGCCTTCGAATTCACCATCTGGAGGTGGTTGGCCTTTGAATTCACCATCTGGAGGTGGTTGACCTTGCATTCGTCTTCGAATTCGTCTCAGCAGGAGGAAATATGCTTACTTCGTGATCCTTTCAAGGTAAAATATGATAACTAGTTCTTCGAAGTCTATGGATATGATGAAAAAGTGACTTCTGAATTAGAAGGCATAAAAGTTCCTTCGAAGATCTTTCTTCAACCGAATTACATTTGAAACATAAAGATAAAGCAGTAAAAACGCTCGAAGTCTCTTCTAGAGAATGAGTATATGTGATTTCGAGGTTTTATCTGAAGTTTCGTATGTTTGAGAAACCCATTAGGGGTAACATACCCCTGTATTTGTCCTTCGAGAGGAATAAGGTCATTCAGAAGGAGTGTAAAAATCTTTATTCCTTCGGTCATTCAGAAAGCAGTGTCGCAGGAATACAAATACTTGTCCTTTTGAACATTCAAAAGGAAAATAACCCGTGTTTGTTAAGTTGGGGACACGTGGCGTTCTCCCATAAACTGAAATTCAAAAGGGTTGCTTCTCCAAGAAGGTTCTCTTTTTGGTGATTAGGGACGGTCCGATATCTCTAAACCGTTTCAAATATCACATTTTTACCAAACGGTCTAATCAACGTGTAGCTGTTGTTGACAGCTTGCACGTGAAAGACAGATGTACAGCATGTAACAGCTTTATTGAATGATTCAATGTATGCAACTATACTCAGTAAATGTACACACGCGCTTTTAAGATAGTGCCACGGGTTTAGTGGGATTAATTAAATCGCCTGATCACCAATATCATAATTTGATTTAATTAATAGTCAAATCAAATCAAGGGTGAGTATGACATTGCTTCTTTGGACCTTGGAAGAGAAAGTGATTCTTAGACCTAGAAGCACTTTAACCATTCACATTTTCCAGCATGTTTGGTGTAAATTTCTAAAAGGAGAAGTGATTTCTTCATAATTGATTCTTATGATGCTCTTTTTGTAAAAACTACATCCGATGAAAAAATAGCATTTGATAAATGCTTATTTAAGAAGTGCTTTTAGGTTTAGAAGTAAAAAATAAATATTATAAAATAACATGAAGATAGAATAGTTTCAATAAAATGTAGCTTAAATAACTAAACTGATTCACGCAAAAGCAATTTGAAGAAGCATGCATGGAGTTGACTGTTTCAATGGAATCAACATTTCAATAAAATATTTCATTTGAAATTATTCCTCAAATCGACCTTCCAAAACGAGTTTGGTCTAATTTTTGTTGTTGTGTATCAGCGGATTCTCCATCTCTTTTATGTGATAAACTTCTTTTGAATGGTAAAGTGTGAATTTAAACAGAGTTATGATCCAACGTAGAGTTTAAAATGAATTTCACAATGTCTTCCAATAGCCTCTCCTTACTAGTATGATCCTAAATGTAGAGTTTACAATAAAGTTTTTATGAAGAAAGTACCCTTATTTTCTTCATCAGTACTTAAATAGTTTATTGCTGTTGTGGACAAGTGTTCCTATTGAGTCACTTATTTAACAAATGTTCATCTAAAAGCATAAATCGGACCAAACACATGGTTAAAGCACTTCTAGGCGCAAGAATCACTTCCCGTACCCAAGAAACAATGCGGAACATGCCCTAAGCAAGTGATAAATACGTTTGAGAAACAATTCTAAATAAAATGCTTCATTAAGATCTTATTGAAGCAATTGAATACCTGCTTTTTTAAACGTGCTTTTGTGAGAATCAGTCACTTAAATGATATTTTTATTGAGATTATTTTATCCTTATATTATTGTATAATATACATTTTATCCCCTCTTATCTTTTTGACTTAAAATACATTTTAAATAGATATTTATCAAAAACTATTTTGAGAATAACTTTCTGAACTATTTTTGTTTTTGATCAAATAACTTTCTGAACTATACATGATATAATTGTATTAGTGAATTTTTATCCTATTTATATAAGATAAATTTGTTTATCATTTGTTATGATTTTTGCATCATCCAATCCAATCAAATTTTGGATATACCGTGATCTAATTCAAATCCATTACATCTAGGGTATGTAGACTAGACCTTAAAATCTGATTAGGTGAAAAATATATGAATAGATTACGATCCATCATTGCATGAGTCAAAAGAAAAACTATGTGTAAGAGTAGTGAAAAACTTTCAACCATTTGATTCTTGGGCCTGGATCTTGTGTGAGGTAAATCCCTACGGTCGGATTGTGGGGTAGAGACAGTCATAAGGGAGCTGGGCCTACCAAGATAGCATCCGAAGGGCAACGCGTTAAACACCAATTATTTTAAACATTCAAGCCGTTAGAAAAATGCACAACACTTATATCAAATGATTCGATATCTTCCGTATGGAACAACACATTCGTGGGATAATACAGGGTATAAAGGCGAACATACATCACACACATACCCATGCAAGAATAACACATTCGTGAGAGAATATCAATAAACACAAAAATATAAGACTTTGAGATTTGATTTCTTGACTTCTCGCTTTGATACTGGTAATGATGTATTTGTAAAAGGATAAAATATATTAGAAGGAACTAATTACAATCATAAACTAGAGAGTAAGGTAGGTAGTATGTCTCAAGACAGTCTAAACCGTCGCGCAGTCATTCTGTCGAGAGCGTTCTTTATCAATCTTTAACTGCGAAGAAGACAAAAAAGGAATAGAAAGAAATGAGGTATTGCAATAACTGAGGAAGGGGAATAAATGCATTCACCGAGCAGTAAAACCTCACAGGTTTTGAAGATTTCTCTTTCTTTTTTAGTCATTTTTACTCACTGTCGTTTCAGGGTTATGAAATTTGGTTTTTTACTTTACATCTTCGATCATCTTCAATGGAGGATGACACTGGTATTTGTAGAGAGTTTCCCACTCTCAGTAGGATAAGTGTCACTCGGCTAAGCGTTTAGAGGGGGACCCGTGAGTGCTAAACAAATCCTAAGTGACACGTGGTCCTGAAAATTATCTTGAGAGATGCGTGCCATTCAACACGACTAAGTTACTTCCAGAGAACAGAGACCAAATCATTTCAAACCTTAAAAACTGCTCTGCAAAAGGTTGCTTTGGAACTTGAGCAACACTGTCTCTGCA
>JAUPMG010140896.1:0-11258 GCA_031762675.1 Pachysandra terminalis
CTCTCTCTCTCTCTCTCTCTCTCTCTCTCTCTCTCTCTCTTCATCTCTTCTTCCTCCATTAGAGATCTGGTTTGCTTTTGGTCCCCATACTTCAGATCTGGTCGTTTGAGTGTGGATACTACTGCGTGGCTCTAGTAATCACACATACCGACATGGGGTGCTTTCCAGTTCGATAGAGATCTTCCGTTGCAGATCCGGGTTTGTGTGTATTGGGGTATGAGATTAACATGTGAATAATATCCTAGTTGAGATTATTTAATTTCCTAGATGGGTTTTGCATTATAGGGATTAAGAGTAGTATTCAATGTTTTATTGTATTGGTGATGATTATGCATTATGACCTATGGTCTAGTGTATTTTCGATATAATAAATAAGAAATTAATATTACAGTTTAGTTGTAAATAATGATGCAAAATCAAATATGTGTGTATATGAGATGTTAATTAAAGTGTAATTTTAATTGTAGTGATATGGCCTCTAAGAGTATAGTAGCTGGCTTGAACAAGGTGGATCAAGGGCTATATTAGTAATGTTCATTTCTCTTTCTGCCTTAATGAGGGCATTGTTAGTCTCTTTCCGTCGTCTTGTGGCCTTAGACAGGGTGATCCCATTTCCCCCCTTCTCTTCACCCTTGTGAGTGACGTTTTGAGTCGCTTCCTATGGAAAGCGGAGGAGATTGGTAGAATCCAGGGGTTTAGAGTTGGGAGAGATCGTATTCCTGTGTCTCATTTGCAATTTGCGGATGATACGATCCTTTTCTTGGAAGCTTCCAAAGATAATGTATTTTGGACAAAATGCATTCTCAAATGTTTTGAAATGGTGTCGGGGTTGAATGTGAATTTGGATAAAAGTAGCTTGTTTGGTATCAATGTGGAGGAATCTTTTCTTCGCGAGTGCGGTGTGGTTATGGGTTGTGGGGTGGGGAGATGGCCGATGACAAACTTGGGTTTGCCTTTGAACGGAAATCATAAGAGTGCTCAATTCTGGTTATCGGTTGTTGAAAAAATGGAAAAAAGGTTGACTTCGTGGAAGCGCAACTACCTATCATTTAGTGGCCGTATCACTTTGATTCAAGCGTCTTTAGGTAACCTTCCTACATACTATATGTCTTTGTTTCAGGCTCCCAAGTTTGTGATTAATAAGATGAAAAAACTTCAGAGAGATTTCCTTTGGGAGGGTGGTGGGGTAAAAAAAGATCATTTAGTTAGATGGGATGTTATGTGCAAGGAGAAAGATAAAGGTGGGCTTAACCTGGGCAATCTTCACTCGCGGAATCAGGCTTTTCTGGGAAAATGGCTATGGAGATTTAAGTAAGTTTGGTGTTCGTCCAAATAGGTGGGATATCAATCCTAGGGCTATTATTAGGTCTTCTAGTGCTTGGAAGAATATTACCTCCCTATTTTCTGTCTTCCATAATAATGTTAAATTTTCAGTGGGTTCAGGATTGTCTATTTGTTTTTGGACCGATGTTTGGTGGGGAGATATATCCTCGGCTACATGCTTTCCTAGAGTTTTCCGATTAGTTCGGTGTCAGGATTCCTTTGTGGCTGATGTTTTCAGCTGGTCTCTTTCGGGTCTCTCTTGGACTCTTCCTCTTCGACGGGATCCTAGATTGGTGGAGATGGAGGAACTTGGTAAGCTCTTTGATCTCCTTAATAATGTTTTTATTGATGAGTCCTCCCTTGAATCCCAAGTTTGGTGCCTGGACCCTAGTGGTAGTTTCTCTTGTAAAGAATTTTTCGGCTCCATTCGGAACAGTAATCCTAATCTTTTGACTCCTTTTTCCTCCTTTCGTCTTTGGGGGGCTAAAGTCCCTCTTAAAGTTAAAGCCTTCGTGGGGACTGTTTTCCTTAATCGTATCAATACTCCAGATAATCTTCAGAGGAGAAGAAAGCACTTGGCTTTGTCCTCTCAGGTTTTGTAATGTGTAGGCAAAATGAAGAATCCGTTGACCATCTCTTCCTCTCTCGTGCTTTTGCAACAAAGGTGTGGTTTTTCTTTGTTAGGAAAGCTGGATTGGTTTGGGTTTCCCTGAGAATGGTGAGAGATCTCTTCGATCAGTGGAGCTTCTCTGCTTCGGGGAAGAAAGGACGGAGTATTTTCAAGGTGTTATTTTTCTGCATTATATGGCATATTTGGGGTGAGAGAAACAAAAGGATTTTTGAGAAGTCTTGGAGAAATTCATATTGTCTCATCGATTTGATAGTGGGTACTATGGCTGCTTGGTGTGGGGTTCTTCCTGATTTTCAGAACGTGTCTTCTTCGGACCTTGTCAGATGTTGGGAGACCATTATTGTTTTGTAGACTTTTGTATTGTTTTCTTTCTTCTTCTTTTGGGTCTCTTCGACTCCTTTCTTCTGTTTTTTGGGTAGTCAGTTCTCTGTCTTGGGGAATTGGGTAATACCTTTTATTATTATTTTTGTACATCCTCCTTTATTTATATAATCTTTCGTTATCGATCAAAAAAATAAAAAATTTGGATGGTAAGAACTATGATATCTGGCATAGGAAAATCCAATATCTCCTTGGCCTAGCGTATCCTAAGGAGGGGACCACTGCCCAGCATAGTAGAGACATGAAGGCCTATCAAGCTTGGGCTAAGAAGGATCGTTGTGCACGCTTTATTATGTTGAGTAACATGCACAATGATCTTATTGGCGAATTCTAGGCTTATTAGACTGTACTTGAGATGTGGAACGCACTTAAACTTGCGTTCGCTTGTACCTCAGCTATTAGACTACGTGCACTGACGATGAAGTTTAAGACCTACAAGATGGCTCCCAACGTGAGCATGGTTGAGCATCTTTAGAAAATGTCGTCTATGATACGTGATCTGAAAACCGCTAGGAACAACCTGACTGATGAGCAACAGATTCTCGCTGTTCAGAGATCCCTACCTAACTCCTGGGAGTATATGAAGCTCACCATGACACACAATGAGAACATTAAAACGTTCATTAATTTGGTGCGTCATCTTAACCTTGAGGCAGAGCGTCAGACCGCAAGGTCTACCAGCAAGCGCTCTTAGCCAAACTAGCGAAGCACAAGACATCCAGGTTTAGGCGCAAGTGCAAGGGTAAGGTGTCCCAACAGAGGGAAACAACTGAGAAGGCGCCTAAGGCAGGCACATGTATTTAGTATCTTAGAGGGAAGCATGGTGGAAAGAAAGACATGTCGAAAGTGATTTGCTACAACTATGACGAGTTTGGAAACTTTGCTCGTGATTGCACTGAGCAGAAGTAGGTACGAACTAACCCAACCTCTAGTTTATGCTGCATGGTTTGCATTGATGACTTGTTTGCTCATTCTAGTCTTGATTGGATTGTAGATTCTAGAGCGAGCATACACATAGCCAGAGAAAGAGATGGGTTCATAGACTACAGACGGATATCATCAGGCAGTCAGAAAGTAAACATGGAGAACAGTACCAACGTGGATGTGTTAAGAGTTGGCACGTACCAGCTGAAGACGCAAGAGACCCGCGCACTGATGCTTCATGACGTACTCTATGCACCCACCATTCGTCGTAGTCTTATATCTGTAGTAGAGTTACTTATACTAGGTTTTTCTGTTATTTTTAGTAGAGACTATTGTCTCCATTTCTTTAGGGTCAGTTTTATATGGTAGAAGATTTATTTTTGATGGGTTGTTCAAATTGGATATTGATTAAGTTATGAAAATTTAGTTTCTTATTTGATCTCCAGTAATGATGATGTTATTATTTTTTATTTATTGAATGACACGCTAGCCGATTGGCTCGAGTCCGTCTACTGGGATCGTTTGCCAAGGTTCAGTTACCCGTTTCTAACCATTGTTTGGCGGGTAAGTCATGTAGGAAACCTTTTGGTAAGGCAGTGAGAGTATTTGTTCCTTTAGAGTTAGTCCATTCTGACATGTGTGGACCAATCAATGCTAGGACCCGCCACGGAGAGTCTTATTTCATCACTTGATTACACGTGATACGGTTATGTGTACTTGATTTCCCCATGGTCTAAAATATTGTATCGAGGTAGCGTATCAGTCGGCTCGAAAACGGATACGTATCGAGTATCGACACGGATACGCATGTTTTTGATATGATACACATACACATATAATATATATGTTTATGCAAAGATAAGGTCAAAATATGATAAATGAACATGTTTTTGATATGATAGACATACACATATAATATATATTAACATAGAAGCCAACTGTTACACACGCTGGCGCATGGAAAGTGAATAACTTTCATATATAAAATGAATTAAATAATTTAAATATATACATTTATGTTTATAGAATAATATTTATAGAATAATATATTTTTTTTAATGTTTATATATTTATATGTATAATAACATAAATTTATAAATATAAATGTGTAAATTAAATATGTGTGTGTATATATATATATATATATATTTAAATCACATATAAATTAATATGTATAAAAAAAGTTTTTAATTGGCTAATCTGTGTATTTGGTACATTGCCAATGTACTAAATCATAACTTATATTTATATAATATAAGTGATAAGTGATTTAGATTAGACTTTAGCTATGCATTCAGTACACTGTCAGTGTACCGAATCATAGCTTAGGCTTTTTAAGCCATATATTGCTGACTGACTTGACTAAACTGAATGAAAGAAAGAAAAAAAAGGGGGGAGGAGAAGAAGTCGCCGAAGAAAAAGAAAAGGAGAGAAGCAGCCAACAGCACACGCACCAGCCGCCATCCACTAGGTACCTCTCTCTCTCTCGATTATGTTTTTTTTTCTTCTTTTCTGTATCGACTGCATATCTCTCTCCTCTTTTCCCTCCTTCCTTGGTCTGTTTGTTTGTTTTTTTTTTTTTGGTTTTGTTTTTTAAATACAGTATCGACTCTATCTTTCCTCTTTCCCCTCTCTGTTCTTTTTTTTTTTTAAAAAACAATACATGTATCGATTGTATCGAGTGATACAGTCGACAATCTGTATTTATCTAGCTGTATCGGTCGATACGGTGGATACAACACATGTATCGACCAATACTGTGCTTTTTTTTTTACTTATCATATCCAACATGTGAGTATCGTATCGAGTGTCTCGATACACGATACGTATCGTTCGATATGGTGCTACGATATTTCAATCCATGGATTTCCCATAATTCAGAAGCATTAGATTGCTTTAGAAATTTCATGGCTGAAATCGAGAACCAATTGGATCGACACATAAAGTGTCTGTACTGATAGAGGACTCGAGTATTTATTTGATTTATTTCTACAGTTATGTGAAGAAAAAGGATCCCGTAGGCAATTGACGGTCCCAGGCACACCTCATCAGAGTGGTGTAGTAGAGAGAAGGAACCGTACCTTGTTAGACATGGTTACCTACTAGTTTTTGGGGAGACGCACTGATGATTGTAGCCTACATCTTAAACCGTGTTCCTACGAAGTCAGTTCCTAGCACACCATACCAGTTATGGACAGACAGAGCTTTTGACCTAACTCCCATGAAGCCATGGGGGTCAACAAGTCATCTTCATGTGCCTTCTCACTAGAGAGGGAAGCTATACAAGAGAGTCGTTAAGTGCATCTTTATTAGATAATCAGAGCATTCTAAGGTCTAAGTCTTTTTTCGTGAACAGACAGATGGAGGTTTAACACAGATTGAGTCATGTGATGTGGATTTCAGCGAGGATGATTTCCAAAGTAGGAAGAGATCAGGGATGGATCTATAGTTCTTCGAGATGAATGAGCCAAAGTTGAGATCTGTGGAGATCACCCCCTATCCAAACACCATTGAGAACGTCGGTTCTCAACAGGATCCTATGGATTCTAGGGATGTTGTGGACAGTGGGAGCGAATTACCGCCCAGTGGGAGTGTCCAGGATGACACAGATTCCAGCAATCCCATGCGTAGGAGTAGTCATGGACAGATTCCTCATCGTCGTTTTACGATTGAGGGTGAGTCGCTCATGATTGCCATGCTTGATGATGTTGAGCTTGGCTCATACTGGGAAGCGTTATCATCACTTGCTTCGCAGAAGTGGATGATTGTTATGCAAGATGAAATGACTTCCATGGAGAAGAACCAAGTATGGGAACTTGTTGATCTTCCCTCGGGGCGCAAGACCATTAGTAACTAGTTGGTTCTAAAGGTCAAGTGCAAGGCAAATGGAAGTGTAGAGAAACACAAGTTTTGTCTTGTGGTGAAAGGTTACACCTAGAAAGAGGGTGTTGACTACGAGGAGACGTCCTCACCAGTCAATAGTGAGATTTGCCTCTATTCGCGTCGTTCTAGCAATTGTCGCACACTTAGATTTAGAACTCTACTATATGGATGTCAAAAATGCGTTTCTCAATGGAGAACTGGATGGGGAGATCTATATGGATCAGCCAGAGGGTTTTGTGGCCGAGGGGTAAGAGCGCAGAGTTTATTGACTCAAACACTCTTTATATGGCCTGAAACAGTCATCTAGGCAGTGGTATCTTCGATTCCATCGAGCAATTATAGAGTTTGGTTTCATGATAATCGAGGAAGATCATTATGTGTATGACACCATGATAAGATCTTTCTTACCTTGTCATTGTATGTTGACGACATATTGATTGCAGGGAATGACAAGGAGATGATTTTTCTTTTTGGAAAGGTAATTAATTAAGGAAGGAAATAAGGGGGGGAGGGAGAATGTATAAGTAAGGGGAAATAGCAGGCATCCTGTGGTGGTAAACATACCACCTCAACAAAGCCCAAAGCAGTTCACCAAACAACACCCATCAGGTGTACTCAAAACCAAAACTGACTAAACAGGATCAATGAGGGAACAACCCCCAATTAACAAAAAAACTAAGGTGAGCATCTCTTTTTGCAGTAGCCAAGCACCTGAGGTCATTGGCATTAATGGAGGCCTTCACATCCTCAACAATGTTGTGACAGATCTTCTGGGCTGAGGCAGTAGTACCCTTGAAGATTCTAGAGTTCCTTTCTCCCCAAATATGATACACCGCGGCATTTACAGCAAGCTTCTTAATTTGAGCAGCAAGGTGGACACCAGAGAACTGAGCAGCACACCAGATTACCTCATCATCCCAAGGAAAGGGGAGGTGTGGGGTGGAGCATTTTAGTAGCAAGTCACGCCAAATCTCAGCAGAAAATTCACATTACAAAGAACCAAGTGTGCATGTGACTCCATATCCTTGTGGCACAAAGAGCATATATAACCATTGATGATACCCATCAAGATCAGCCTATCTTGAGTGAGTAGATGACCCAAGATAGCCAGCCAAGTAATGAAGCTATGGCGAGGGATATGACCAGGAAATCATGTCAACGTGAACCAACGCACCTTAGCAGAAGACAACCTTAAGGAATTCCAAGTGGCCTTGATGCTGAAGACACCCGACTTTGAGGAGCTCCAATACCACTGATCAGAGGGGAGCGCTTTGATGGTGATAGAGGGTAGCGAATCCCACAGAGAGAGGGGCTGAGCTCCAGGAACCGGGGACACCCAACCCCCATTGACAATTAGCTTGTCCGTAGTCATATCAGAAGAGAAACCCAGGTGATGAAGTTGCTTAAAGCGAATATGCTCAATGAAAGGACTATTTGGATGTCAGTTGTCCCATCACACAAAAATAGAGTTCCTCGGAGAGATTATCACCTTGAGGGAAGTGTACTCTTTGTCGCGGAGGCTCAACAGCTTCCTCCAAACCCACAAACACTTTGTAGGAACTCGAATGGCCCAAAAGCTCTTCCTCCAAACCCACGAACACTTTGTAGGAGATGATTATCGCCACTAAAGTGGCGTTCCCTCAGTTTTGAGATGAAGGATATGGGTGGGACAGGTTATGTGTTTGGTGTTAAGATTTATAGGAATCGTGCTAAGAGGTTTCTTTGTTTGTCTTATGAAACTTACATAAGGAAGGTACTTGAGTGTTTCAGAATGCACGATACTAAACCCATTGACACTCCTATCGAGAAGGGTGCTTCATTACATCTTGGTATTTGTTCAGAGATAGAGGAATAGAAGGAACATATGACTTGTGTTCCCTATGGTAATCCTATAGGTAGTCTGATGTACGCTATGATGTATACACAAACTGATATTAGTTTCGCGGTTGGCTTAGTTACCTGTTACCAAAGTGACCCATGGTAAACTCATTGGAAGGTAGTGAAACGTATTCTTCGATACCTACGTGGGATAACAGATTACATGCTTTGCTTCTAGGGAGCAGATTTGCAGCTATGAGGCTACAATGATGCAGATTAGAAAGGTGATCTAGACGATCGAGAGTCGACGTCAGGATACACAATCTTGCTAGGTGGCAAGGCCATCTCTTGGAGTAGCAAGAAGAAAGTCTCTGTCGCGTTGTCCACTATGGAGTTAGAGTGCATAACTTGTTGTGCAGCCATCCAGGGGGCTGTATGGTTGAGGCAATTCTTACAGGATCTTGGAGTCTTCAGAGATGGCATAGGGATGATCACCATCTATTGTGATAGCATGACAATGTTGGCCTATGCGAAAGACCCAAAATACCATGGTAGGATGCACATCGACATTCACTATCATTACATCAGAGACAGAGTTGCACATGGAGACGTGTCCCTTACACATAACAGATGACAGTTGATTCCATGAGTAAACCTATCGCTAGACAAGTTTTTAAGGTTCATGTCAAAGAGATGGGATTACGTAGGTTGTGATTTGTGTTATGTGGTATAGTTTTTATTTACATTTGATATGTAGACATCTCATATTACATTATATTTCACGCGTGAGACTTTAATAGAGTTTATCTTTTCATGATGCATGAGATTGTGTATTGCATGCACACTTTACACACATTACCTCCATATTATGTGGATATGGATACGATATGTCACCAACCTAGTGGTCGGCTTCTCACATAACAACCATCCCTGGCGCATGCATTGCGAGCATATGAAACATTAAAGAGGGCTTGTGCCATCAGGGGCATTTAGAGGACTGTGAGTTATATGTCGTCCTGAGAGATCTAGGATGAGATTCCTTATAGAATCGAATTTTACTTGAAAAAGTCGGATGTGAGACCTTAATCAAGGCCTTTGAGAGTTATGACTTGGGTTAAGGAGCTCAATTTAGGCGCATGGATTGTAATGAGACTAAGATCCATAAGGTGTTGGAAGTTGACGTACTCTTGGCTTGGCCCAGATCTCCACCATAGCATGTTTTACATACTACACTTGCTAGTAGCGATGTTACCTTTGAGAGCAAGTGAATGGATCCTTATTTTCTTGCTGTGTGAGATCAGGATGATCCTTGTGAGGATCAATTTATACCCTTATTTACCTTTGATCATGTCGTGAAGTTAGATCTGATGATTGCTACTCTAGCATACTTTCCTATGGCCATGCATCATACAGTCTAAAAGGGGTTTGACTGGGAAAGCAGTTAGGTTGAAGCTAAATAGCATGAGGCTTAGGGAAGACTATTTGGCATCACATTCAGAGAGATATGCTTCATAGAGAAATGTGCTCATGGTTTAAAATAATAATTTTGATGTTTCACATTTTTTACCTATATGTATCTGATATATATGTAGACTATATGAATTATTTTAAATGAGCACATTACTATGAATCTAGTGGTTGAGTATAGAGATCTAAGCTTGTGCTCATAAGGGGTTAGAAATACTCAATCTAATGTCAGTTTTATGGAGCTTGATATGAAGTCGCTTGCCTGTTACTTTGTGCTCGTCGGTCGTACGATCAATGACATGTATGATTAATATCCATGATAGGAAGGTCTGATGAATATTAGAGAGATGCACACTCCATGCCCATTATGGACGAGTGAGAGATGTTGGATTTATTACTTGTGTCGACCCGGTTGGTTCACTAGGATGGACTGACCCAGGTCCCCACTTTGTTGGGTTTTTCGTACTAGGCCATGGGTCTAGTGTGTTTAACTCTCTCCTATTAGTTAGAAGATAGTCTTAGTTGGAGTTGAGTTAGGCCTTCTATAGATAGAAGACTCCCCATCCCTTCCCTCTAAGCTTCATACGTTGGACTCTAACCCTAGAGAATCTCTCTCTCTCTCTCTCTCTCTCTCTCTCTCTCTCTTCATCTCCTTCCTCCATTAGAGATCTGGTTTGCTTGTGATCCCCATACTTCAGATCTGGTCGTTTGAGTGTGGATACTACTGTGTGTGGTTCTAGTAATCAGACATACCGACGTGGGACGTTTTCCATTCGATAGAGATCTTCCGCTGCATATCCGAGTTTGTGTGCATCGAGGTACGTGATCCAGTTCGTTTACAACCTTCAACAACAAATACTGGATCTGTACCTCTTGCTACATTAAACCCAAGACACAATTCATGCTAATGTCAACCTAATGAGTTGTATGGAATGACAAGGGAGTGTATAAGCCGATATGTTGCTTCTTAACCTTTGAGATTTGGCATGTGCAGAACCTATTGACATCTCTATAGACATCCCGCAGCAAAGTGGGCCAAAAATATTTTTTTGCAACTAGTTGTAGGATCTTATTCCTATTATAGTAGCCATTCAAATCACTTCATTCAAGAACTATCTTCAGCTTGAGAATTCAGACTGTAATTCCCTTCTTCAATCAAGAACTATCTTCAGCATGAGAATTTAGACAAGGTGATCCTCTTTCCCCCTTCTTGTTTATTCTAATGGTGGAGAGTCTTGGTAGAATGATTGAATGTATGGAGGATTTGAGTCTCATTAGTGGAGTTTGGGTGTCTGATTCTGCTCCAAGTATTACTCACCTTTAGTTCGCCGATGATACTTTAATTCTTTGCAAGGCCAGACATATGGATTTGAGATTGTTGAGATGCGTTTTTCTATGCTTTGAAGCAGTTTCAGGTCTTCATATCAATCTGATTAAATCCGAGTTGATTGGGGTTGAGGAGGTTGACAATCTAAATCAGTTAGCCGGGTGGTTAGGCTACAAGGTGAGCTCTCTTCCTTCCACATATCTGGGTTTTCCTTTGGGCACATCTTACAAATCTGTCGAGGTATGGAATAAAGTGGTGGAGAGATCAGAAAGAAGTTAGCGGCATGGAAGACTAGGTATTTATCGAAAGGCGGGAGACTGATTCTGATTAAGAGCTCTCTTTCTAATCTTTCTACATACTTTATGTCTTTGTTAAAGATTCCAACTTCAGTGGCGAAGAGATTAGAGAAGATTCAATAGATTTTCTATGGAGAGGGTTTGAGGAAGGTCAGAAATATCATCTAATTAATTGGCCGCAAGTTTGTTTGGGGAAGGCGGAAGGGGG
>JAUPMG010140906.1:0-11257 GCA_031762675.1 Pachysandra terminalis
TATTTTTGCTTTCAAAAAAAAAAAAAAAAAAAAAAAAAGAAAGAAAGAAAGGAAGGCTTTCCAGTTTCCAGAGGGGTGATGGACGGAGAACATGTAGAGGGTCTGGCACTTCGCCGGCAAAACCAAGTGCACCCAAGAGGAGGTGGGAAGCCATGATTTCATCAGTGGAATTTCCATCGAAATTGACGGCAAGTCTCAAACCATCATATGAAACCTTGCAAAAACCCTAGATTGAAATCCCTAAAACCCTCATCTAAACCTACCTGAAAATCCCCATTAGTCTCTGTCAAAATCAGTTTATCCCTAACCCCCCATTCATCCCTTTCAAATCTCTGCAAAATCTAAACCAAATCCTATTGTTTCTTCTCAAAACCCTCACACCAAAGGACCCAAAACCCCATTTGTGTTGCTCGTCAACCACTGCAAGACCCATCAGAAACCAAGTTCGTCCAAGCCATTTTTCCCATCTAAATTCATAGCAAGAGCCTATGATCTGAGCATCCTTTCGGCCATTTTAATTCAATTATTATGCAAATATAACAATAGATATGTTTTATACTAAAAATATGGTTAAACTGGATCCAAGGGGGAATAAATGGAGATATTTTTTGTATTATTTCATGTTATTATATACTGTAAAACTAAGAGGTTTTTCTTGTAACTTGTTGAGGGTTTTTATTAAAATATAAAAATAGATCTGTTTTATACTGAAAATATGGTTAAACTAAATTGATAAAAAGATAAATTGAGGTATTTTATATATATATATACACGCGCTGTACTACAAGTTAGTTTCAAGTTTAGCTGTTCTCTTGCTTTCGCTTCCGCACCCGCTTGGCGTTCTGGCAACTTATACGATGACTATAGGTCTTATAGTTACCAGGAAATGCATTTCGCTCTGAAACTGGTTTTACCTGGGGTGTTAACAATGAAATTTCCTCAAGTAGGAATTGAACGAGAAATGTGCATAGCTGTGAGAGATGTCAAAGATTAAAATGGTTGGAGTCATGGTGCGGGCAAACTGGCCCGGATACCCAAATTCCTTTTCGTTAACGTCGGAATTAGTGCAGTAATTTCTTGTCTTTAATGATGGTTTAAAATAAAGTGATTTCAGCCGTCTCCTTCAAACAAATCTATCCCTTAAAGTTGTTTACAAAAGCCAATCTAATCCATTTGCAGTGGATTTCAAGTCGGCTTTTTTAACTATATATTCTACATCCAAATGTGTTTGTTGCAACTTGGGAACAAGAACTGGTCAAAGAAATGGAGGCAATATAGGCTCTCTTATCACCGATCTTGCTTCTCTTGCTTTCACATGGCATCACATTTGGAGAAATTTGCAAAAAATGTGCCCTCACCTGAGAATCACTAGATGGTTTAGATTAGGGGTGTCAATTGGTTTGATTTAAACCGAAAACCGAACAAACCAAACCGAAAATATTAGGTTTGGTTTAGTTTTTTTTATTATTATTATTTTGGTTTGGTTATGGTTTAGACTTTAGAAAACAAAAACCGAATTAGTTCGGTTTGATTTTTGGTTAAGGCTTTGACTAAACCGAACCGAACCAAAAAAAACCAGAATAGATTATTTATAAAATATAAATATACATGTTTATGTGTTTTGTATAGATATTATATTAATTTTGTCAAACCAAACAAAAAAACCAAATTTTTTGGTTCCTATTACGGGTTTGATTCGGCTTTCGGTTTTATCCATTATAGTTTCGTTTGATTTTTGGTTTTCTAATTTGATTTTTTTTTCGGGTCGATTCGGTTCAAGTCTGACCACTAAAATGAAACAAACCAACTGAATTACACCACCCCAAAAGGGATAGATTCGAGGGAGACGACTCATTATAACTAAATGAGAGAGCCCTTAGTGTAATCATTCTCTGCTGATTATTCAAACCCAAGTTTAAACACCAAATTAATTTGCTTTTTTGTTCTCTAAACCATAACCGGAAAAAGAGGAGAAAAAAAAACCCAACTTTTTTCTGTTTGATTTGTTCTACCGAGCCAATTGACACCCCTAAGAAATATCATATAAGAATCTATAAAAGTGACATACAGCATAAAATACAAACACCCATAGCATCCAAGAACAATGTGTAGCCATTAGAGCCTGCAAAGATTTATATTTATTTATAACAGCAAAAACCCAACAAGCTTCAACAGTAAAGTATAATTCAATGGGGCAATTTCATTCTTCAGCTCATCCCACCGTAATAAAATAAACGAAACATCACCATTGCATATTCGTATGCACGAGACCAGATTGATGAAAGTCTAGAAGAAACAGTTATTTGATCATTCAAGCAGAAAATATAGGAAGGAGCCGTTTCCAGAAAATACAAATCCTCACTCTGTTTACTTCCCTCACTGTCATGTCTAACAAAAGAAATCCAAAACCTGAAAATATAATCCAATAAAAAGGATTCTGAAGTCATAAGCACCAAAGTTACTTTAGCTTTTATGTCTCAAAAGATCATCATTCAATACATTCCCGAAGCTACTACGAGTTCCTGCTATGTGATTAACTGTCAAGCCCCATTGAAACTTGGTATAATAATCCCTATAAATAATCTTCAAAAATCATTTCAATGGCATCCATGGTCAGTCCTACGTTCGAGAAAGACATTGAAGCCACAGGACGGGAAAATAATCATCACAAGTCTAATGGTTTCACAAACCCAACCCTGACTGCGTCTTGAGAGATGATTTGACAAAAACCAATCTCGAACTAAAATATATAGCATCTTAGATACTTGAAACACCCAGATATCTAATTTCACTCAAATGTACAGCTTTTGGCAGGATCCAAAAACCTGAAGCCAAAACCAAACTTTATAAACCATGGTTTCATCCCGTAACAAACGGCAAGGAGAAGTAAACAAATTTTTCTGGTTTTAGATACATATAAAACAAAATCTACTTCAAGAATTTTACCATTTGGCACAAACAAAGCACGTCACTTGTATGACCAGATTGCAAAAAGGAAATCTAACACATGGTCTTCCATGAGAGAAGGATAAAACGATTGAACATGAAAAACCAAACCAAAATTCTGCCTCCACACCCCTATTGTCATCTTCCTTCAGGCAAAGGATGTAGTACCCCTTAAATATCTTATGAGAAAGAGCAGTCTGCCTAGTAGTTACAGAGGTACCTCAAGAACTTGGGGCACCATATGATTTCAACTCCACAATACATCGTAAGGTTCTAACTGACACTGGCTATATGATACAAGCAAAAGTCTGTCTAAAAGTGATAAATTTTGCTTCCTTTTTCTCGTTATTCAAGTTTCTACGGTAAAGCCTTCTAATCATACAGTAAGCACACAAGTTCTTCCAAAGCTACTTTTTTAAGCCTCTCAAAGAGTTCCATGAACCTCGATTACTTGAAAGAATTCAAGAACCACCTTAAAAGCCCCTTTGCAGATCTCTAAACCCTTTCATGTGTCCACATACCCCTTTACTCCTTATCCTGTCCATTTAAAACCATGCAACCACCTGCAAAGCTCGTTGCACTCAATCTAGAATTTGCAACTACTTTCTGTGATTTCCATTTGAAGAAAGCTGAAAGTAAACAAAATGCATGTAAAATTGATAATGGATAATGATCCTCCAAATGAAACCCACTAGAAACCTAATCCTTGCGACACTATTGACCACTATTTAGAAAAGGGAAGGGAACACTAAGCTCAGTATAGACAATGAATGAAAAAAAATAATAATTTAAACCTTTAATTCATATTTAAAAAGTTGAAATATTTAAACCATATGCACAATGTCCAAAAAATTACCACCGTGATTAATAGGATTTGACAGTCCTTTAAAGAAGTAAAAGCTTAAAGACGTACTACGCCTCAAAAGCAGGATCAAAGTCATAAGAACTTGAAAATATATAAACAAAATAAAGATTTACAATAGAAAATTGAGAAAAAAAAAAAGAACAAAAAGATAAAGCTTGCAAAACATGATCACTTTGGTGTAGAAAATATATATTAAAAAAATGTGTTGACAGTTATGACCATCAACAAATACCAAATTGAGAAATCAAGATAATGTAAAAGGTGATATTAAAATAGCAATTCAAATGTCTCCATGAATCATAATCAACATCTTATATGTTCCAAAGATGTGAATGAAAATCAAAGGTACAAGTTGTAACCCAACAGGAGGGAGAAGGTCGTTAAAGGAGTGTAAAATATAAGATAAAACACCACAGAAATTGTAGAAGACCAAAATATTGAGTAAAAAACAGATCTACCAAGTTCTCTGCTGAGCCTGGCTAAATCATAAGACAGCATGTGGAAAAACAACCAAAATTTAGTGCTTCTCCACAACCAACCATAAAAATACGCCAACATTGCATGAACACCCTTCTAGCCTCGCTGCATTTCATCTGCAAAGGAGTCCAAGTTGTCAAGGGCAGAAAAACAGCAAATCTGAACATTCACTTAAAAAAAAAAGTAATTTCGTAAAGTTAGGAACAATACAAGAGCTCGACCTGCAACGAGACAAATAAAACTATACACAGGTAAGTGTAGAAGGATAGACATAAGATAACCCTCAAATACAATACTAATGGTACCTCCTAATCAACGCAAAACAAAAGAAGGCATATTCTTAATGACCGAATGGAGATAACAATTGCAACTCACAACCAAAAATCAACTCAATCAACATTATCTTAAAAATCAAATAAGTAGACTATCTTCTTTAGGCCAAAGGTATCCTACTTCAG
This sequence comes from Pachysandra terminalis, assembly GCA_031762675.1. Lineage (NCBI taxonomy): Eukaryota > Viridiplantae > Streptophyta > Magnoliopsida > Buxales > Buxaceae > Pachysandra > Pachysandra terminalis. The sequence continues at coordinate 4,747 of JAUPMG010140906.1, forward strand.
GAAAAGACAAAATAAAAATCAACATCCCTCCCTCTTTCCAGTAGCTAATAATCCATCAAAAATCTCTTGAAATGATCACCTTGTCAACAATATAATAATTGCTCAACCATAATGACAATTAGAAAGACACCGTTAATTTAACCATCTAAACTGTCGGATACTTTCATTGTGCAATATACTCTAGCCATTGGATTGACATTGGTTTGAGAATGCTGATTTTCCTATCGAATTAGGGAAAAGAGGCATCCATGTCGTTGCTATTTCAGTTTGGATAATGAGGGAATTTCAAACAAAAATACTTGGGCAATTAAGAGATAATTATAAAACTCTTCATGTACCTAGTAAGAAATAATCTAGATCTCCAGAGTTAAATAATTTCGCTTATGGACAAGCATACAGGAAGTAAGCAATCTTTTTTCTTTTTATCGATAAAAGTATTGTACTGTATTAGTATATTATAAACTTATTAGCCATATACAAAAAAGAACCCCACTATACATCCGTATACGAAAAGTATACTCAATCCCATGAACACCCACTAACACCACAGAACAGACTAACAAAAAGTCCCAATCCCCTTTGAACTGAAAGTACTGGATGTGGCTGAACACATGAAGAGGGCTAACCCAAGAATACAAGAAGGCAATGACCCGATCAATTACAGCTTCGACATCCTTCTCCTTGCCCTAAAAAATCCGAGTGTTTCTCTCTTTCCAAAGTGACCAGAAAAATAGCTGCTGGACACATGTTCCACAGAACAGCTCTTTTGGATCCTCCATCGAGCCAATTCCAACAACATAAACAATCATCAACACCATTAGGCATTGCCCAAACCGCCTTAAGCCTACTCAAAAAGAAACCACATACCTTGAAAATCAAACTGCAATGCAACAATAGATGGGAAATACTTTCCGTCTCAGAACAGCACATATAACATCTATTAGGAATGGAGCATCCCCTAGACATTAGGTTGTCAAGGGTTAAGATTTTTCCTTTAACCACCAACTACATGAAAAATCCAACTTTAGATGGAACCTGAGTTTTCCTCAGAGCTTTCTCCCCTTCAAATCTAGCCCCTGCTTCATCTGAAAATGCAGAATAGCAAGATTTAACAGAGAATTTCCCTCTACAGTCCCAAATCCAACTCCTAGAATCAGGCCCTTCCCTAAAAGCAACATTTTGCAGGGTCGACAACAGAAGAGCAACCGACTCCATTTCCCTATCGATAGGGGTCATCTGAAACTCAAATTCCAAGCACAACCCTGCTGATCCCTGATTGCAACATCAGCAATAGAGGCCTCCTGATAAGCGTCAGCCTGAATAAGTCTGGGAATTGACTAGAGTGCAGAATTCCCAATCCAAAGATCAACCCAAAATCTTATTCTATCACCTTCACCCACTTCAAACCTCATATCAAACTTGAATTTCGAATATAACCTGGTGATGGCTTTCCAAACCCCAACACCATAAGGATTCTGGATGGGTTCAGTAGCCCAATCCCCAGCAGCACTCCCATATTTGGCCTCAATCATCCTTCTCCAAAGACTACCTCTTTCCACCCCATACCTCCATAACCACTTACCGAATACGGCTTCATTGAATTTCCTTAAACCCCTTAGCCCTAAAGCCCCATTCCATTTCAATTTGCACACCTCATTCCATTTTACCAAATGATACTTAACTCATCCCCCATGCCTCTCCACAAGAAATCCGGTTGAGGTTTTTCGATTCTGTTTGCCACCAACACCAGGATTTCAAAAACTGATAAGAAATAAGTAGGTAAGTTGGATAATGAACTCGTGATCAAAACCAATTTCCCATCTTTAGATAAGTATCTTGACTTCCAAGATGCTAATTGTTTTTCACATATTTCCTCAATTCTTCCCCAAACAGCCGTAGATTTATGAGTAGTCCCAAGAGGTAACCCAAGTTAAGTGGTTGGAAAAAGCCCTTCCTTGCACCCCAAGATAATCCTAAGTTGATCCATGTTAGGCACCTCACGGATGCCAATCAGTTCACTCTTGCTAAAATTAATACGAAGACCATAAATCGCTTCAAAACAAACGCAGATGCACCTAAGAACCATGAGATGTCTTTGACTTGCCTGGCAAAAAATGAGAGCACCATCTGCGAATTGGAGATGAGAAATGATTGGTCCCCCATTATTGACTTTGATTCCCACCAAAAGATCCTCCCAAACAGCCTTTTAGATTAGTCTACTAAATGCCTCAGCCACCACACAAAACAAAAAGGGAGATAATGAATCCCCTTGCCTCAAGCCTCTCAAAGAACGAAAAAAACTTGATGCTACCCCCATTCACCAGAATCGAAAATGAAGCCATTGATATACATGCCTTAATCCCCTTCCTTCACCTCACCCCTCTCCAACATATATAACAGAAAATCCCAACTTACATGATCATGAGCTTTCTCCTTATCAAGTTTGCACAACACCCATTCCTCATTCCCACATTTGAGAAGGTCCACGACTTCATTTGCGATAACAGCCCCGTCCAAAATTTGGCGACCGCCTAAGAAAGCATCTGTTCTTGCGAAATGATATTAGGTAAGACACGTCTTAACCTATTAGCTAGATGCTTGGCAATAATCTTATAGAAGCTGCCGACCAAACTAATAGGTCTAAAGCCCTTGATATTTACCGCTTCTTCCTTCTTAGGGATAAGAGAAATGAAGGTAGCATTGGCACTCTTTTCAAAAGTAAAATGCACATAAACTCCTCAACAGCCTTCATCAGGTCCAGTTTAACAATGTTCCAACATTTCTTGTAGAACTTAAAAGAAAACCCGTCTGGACCAAGTGCTGTGTCCCCATCCAATACCTTGATCACTTCACAAACTTCTGCAGAAAAAATTCTTTCTAGAAAATCCCCATCTTCTTCCCCTAGAGCTGAAAACACTATCCCATCCAGAAACCGCCTTCTAAACACCTGTTCAGAAAATAGATCCTCATAATATGATGTCATAGCTAACTTAATCTCTTTATCCTCCTCAATCACAACACCACCCACCTTCACCCTCCTAATAGTATTCACCCTATTTCTAGAATCCGACATTCTGTGGAAAAACCCCATGTTTTTATCTCCCTTTTTAAGCCATAGAGCTCTAGATTTTTGCCTTCATGAAGTTCCCACCATCTTAGCTACCCTACAGAAGTCCTCAAGACACTCCCTCTCCATCTTCTTATCCCCAACCAAGCCTCCTATCTCCTCCAAAGAATCCAAATCTTTTATCTTCGCTAACAATGCCTTCTTATTCTCACCCACATCCCCGAATGAGCATCTATTCCACTTTCTGATTTTTTCTTTCAAATTTTCCAAATTTTGCAGAAAATGAAACTGGGAGAATCAGAATATGAAACACCATCCCACCATTCCTTCACCTTACCGTAGAAAGAAACATCCACCAATCATATATTTTCAAATCCAAAGGGACAATCTCTCCTAAACTCCTCCTTACATTCAAGAATAATAGGGAAGTGACCAGAAGTTGGCCTAGGTAAAACCGGGGCCTTGATTGAAGCAAAACTTTCTTCACACGATGGAGACACTAAGAATCTATCCAACTTTGACATTACTAGATTATCTTGATTGTTGCTCCATGTGAAGGAGCCACCAACTAGAGGGGCGTTACCAACTCTCTTCTATTAATGAAATCTGTGAAATCTCTCGTATGATTAGATTGAAATCTTCCCCTATGCACCAAGGAAAATCCCTACTCCTACGAATCTGCCCCAGCTCCTCCCAGGAACCCACCAGCAGCCGCCGATCATTGGGCCAACTGAGCATAACAATTTAAGCCCCTTGGAAACGTCCATTAATGTTGCTGAAACAGAAAATTTCCCATGCATCCCTACTACCAGCTGAAATGCCTTTTTTCTTCAAGTCATGCCTACTCCCCCAGCTGTCCCAATTGCAGGTATAAACGAAAAACCAATCTCCCTCTCCTTCCACACTTCTAACATGATCTGACTGGATAAAATTTCAACCTTAGTCTCCTGAAGAAAGATAATATCATGATTCCAAACATCGAAAGCAGCCTTAATAGACTGCCTCCTCTCCATGGAGTTCAGCCCCCTCACATTCCAGGAAATCACCTTCGTCTTCTTGAAGCCACCACAATTGCCCCTTTGCCTTTCCTCCTGGCAGAGTATCTATCTGCAGATTTACAGGGATCGTTAAGAGTCCAAGATAACTTCTGAAGCTCCCTGTTTTGCTTCCTAGCACCACCATAATTTGCTTTGTGATGATTCTCGATCGCAATGAATACGGCCTTCACCTCATCCTCAAACCCATAGCATGACATACCCATAAATTTACCAAAACTCAGATTCTCTTCAACACCAATCCAACACCTCATCTTCGAACATATCAGAAGCCACCTTGTCCAGACCAGGACCTAAATTTCTGCCCCCCTCGCCCTTGTCGACGCCCAACCTAAGATCGCAGAAAGCTGCATCACAGGGCCTAATGATGTTTAACAGGGAGATGGCTTCCCCAAAATCTCAGGATCATCCAAACCACCATGAACTGTTAAGGTCTCTGCTTCTACCTCCAAGAGTCTTCCCCCCACGCCCTTTCCAAGCTTATCAGATCCCTCTAGAGACAAACAAAACTCACTCCAGTGGTCGCCATTCCCGAGTGGGGCGACACGACATGAGACCCTTATGTCGTTTTGGGTCGACTTGAGTGACATAGGCGACATGTCACTGACATGTCGTCAATGTCAGGACGATATTTGCAAGGGTCACCCGACATGTTGCCAACTTAAGGGCATTAGCGTAAAATGGGTAACATGTCGCGCGACAGCGCCTATTTAAGGGGGAAATCTGAAGCTAATTTCTCCTTCCCTCTTCATTTGTTTTTGGTGATTTCTGCCCAAAACAAATTTATGTCACCTGATTTGTGTATGAAAACACAAATCAAGCTCCGATCTACGACTAAGCCGTTTTCAAGACTTTCCCCGACGAAATTAAGGTAACAACTCGTTTTTTTCAGATCTAGAGTAAACCTGTCATTGAAATCATAAATCCTAATTATATGTTAAGTAATGACACCCGATCTACAAATGGTTGTCGTTACTTTTTTTTTTCAAAATAAATATATTTATTTAATTATTTTTGACGAAAGTTACATAGTATATATATTTAATAGATATAAAAATGGCATACGGCTTAAATTTATTTCTAATAAATATTAGAATATTTTTGTAATAAATTCTTATAATTTATATTATAAAAATATATTCTGATTTACTTTTTAATAATTATTTAATTGATAAAAAATATTTATAATTTAAATATTTAAAAAAAAATCAAAAAAATAAAAAGAAATTAAAAACAAACAGAAAAATATGGGAAAAAAATAGTAGAAAACCATATTACAAAAACTTAATAGTTTATGTGTTGAAATTTACTTTGATTAATTTCTGAAATTATTTAATCAGTGTAATTAATATTAAAAAATATATAAAAATGATTATAAAAATACAGAAAAATATAGGAAAAATTGTAGAACATAAAATAATTGGATTGTTGAAATTCTTGAGTTCTTATGACTTTCTTATGTTATTTGCTATAGGTTTATCTGAGATGGCATCGACTGGGAGGAGGCTAGAGATAGAATGACAGCATGGAACCATGAATGAGAATGATAAAAACAAATCACAATGCAACTAATGTTGTCATATTATGAAGAGTGGTGGGATTTCGAGGTTGAAACAACACTTGGCACACTGTTAAAAGAATGTAGCCAAGTGTCCAAAGGTGCCTTCCGAGGTGAAGCAATTGATGGCAGATCATTTGTCGACTGGGGGTACATTAAGGAAAGATTATAAGGAACGAAAGGAGAGTAGCAGAAGAAAATTGAAGCAACGACCCAGTCTACTACTGGATGAGTCTGACGATGATGATGATGATTGGGACGATGACAGCACTCCCTATCCACCTGATGTCACTTGTGAGCGTGAGTGAATTCAATTTCACGCTACATACTGGGAATCCATGCAGGCTCAGTATGAGAGGGAAGATGAGTTTAGACAGCGGGCTTATGGGGCTGGACCGTCAGGGGTTGTGAGCGGAATTGGAGTACTTTTGCCCTCATCCATATGAAACAACGCAACAGATTGATGTATAAGAAGCTGCAGAAGTTGATTTTTTGCCACTATAACATGTGTTTGAGGATGAAAACATTGGAGGATGAGAGTTCGGGCACTTTACCGATTGACCCGGTTGACTTTCTAGTAGAGAAGACTGATGACACTTTATGAGTGGGTTAGGGCTTCTGAGTTGGACGAGGCCGATGGGCGCCCTAATGAAGAGATAGCTAGATTTGCTACAGAATTGGGGGTTGATGTGGTTTGGGTTATGGAGACGGAGGTGGGAGAGATGGGGGGAGACTCATTAGATAGGGTCGGGCGCATCACCCCGTCACCCACACGTTCTGGTAGTGGGAGTGTTAGTGGAGGTGGTAGTGGAGGTGGTTGGGGTCAGGGTA
>JAUPMG010140917.1:0-11257 GCA_031762675.1 Pachysandra terminalis
CGCGTTTTTTTGCTTACAAAACGTTTTAAACGAAGTTTTAAACGTTTATGCAATAAAACGCGTTTTTTTCAAAAAAATGCCGTTTCAAACGGCGTTTTGCTAACAATGGTCAGGACTGAGAGCAATAGACCTCAAGCAAAGTGGATGAAAAGCAAAAGGGGCTAGCACTGGTGTTGCAATGGAAGCAACAAAAGAAGTATGATCACCGGGGTCGATGCAGCGTTGTGATGGTTTAGCTGAGATGTTGAAGGCCCTTCTCCTTGTCTCTTCTCTGTCTTCTATAATTTCCTTCGATCAGTTATTCAACCAATTTCCTTCGATTGCCAAAACTGTCTCTTTGAGGCTTCAATTTTATTACTACGTGTCTTTATCTCAACCGTTTAGATCGTGTCTCATTATCATGAAACACTTTGATGAGGCCATCGTTATCTTTTTCTTACGTGATATATTCTATGGCCATCATGGTCTAATTTTATGACATATGGACCAATAGACAAACAACAAGTTTCCCTATGGCCCATCGGCTTGTGTATTAGATAATCCTTGATTTGTTGCACAAATTTTGTGCAAACAATTGTCCCCCACTCTCCTTACATCTCTTAACTCTTATAGAAGATCAAAAGACGTGAGGAGAGGTAATTATGACTTCACACATGTCTACCTCGGGACTCCATTGGATGAGTCAAATCAGCTCCCTGTCCCGTTTAAATCAGTCTTCTTGCATTTTTAAACCTATTTTTCTTCCTTTTTAAGAGCACGAACCAAATCTTCCATTCTTTATTATGAAGTAAAAAGGCAATGTAGCTTCCTCTTCAACCATGGTTTTTGATCCTTCTCCATCTCATCTTTCAAAAATCGTATCCTCCCTCCAAGATTTCGTTTGTGTTCAAGTACTCTCCAAATCTTCTTCATCTTCCGACACATTAGTTTTGGGTCCTTCTTTCTCATCCAATTTCCACCTGTCACCTACCCATGATCTATACCAATTCCATCTCTATTATCAATATGATAATCTTTTATTTTCCTTGGAATCCCTTGACTGGGTTGCATGGGCCACCGGTCGATCCATTTGATCATGGCCCCGTATTAACAAATCTTGGAATGAATGGATCGACTGATTGGCTCCCTTGTACAGGGACTCTTGGAAAAGCTTAGGGATTTTGATCTCATCTAGTATTCAAGGTTTGAGGTAGTCATGGACCATAATCTCCTAGTTGCTGCAGTTTGCTTTTGGTGTCGTTCCAATACTTCTTTTCACTTCCATTGTGGTTCCATGTCCCCTACTATCATGGATATCTCTGCCCATGTGATTGCTCTTCTTTCATTTGAGAGTGAAGACATAACGTTTTGATAACCAAAACGCCTACGTTGCATATGGTACCGTTCTTTCTCGTGAAAAGAAATCCAGTGGTTTAGTAACTGTTCAAGAGCACTATTCGGTTCTGCTAACGCTTATCTGCAGGCATTTGTTGTGCACCTCTTTTTGGTCAGATGATCAAAGAATACAATAAACTGGCCATCGCCTTAGCTGCCGGTCAGAAACGAACTTTTGCTCCTTTTGTTTTATCACATTTATTTGATCTTTCTGTCCGAGGTTTGACAACTGTTGGTGGGCCACTCTGGCTTCTTCAATGGTTGTTGTATGAGTATTTCCCCTCTTCTTTTTGCTAGTCTCTGATTCCTCTCCTTCCTGATTTGAAATTTTTCGGCCATAGATGGTTGAATGTCCCTATGGTCAGAACAACTTTCAGTGATTGCTTCCATTTCTTCTTTAATCTTTTAATCAATGGTCTGGACTCTCAGTTCTTTCCTTTTACCATCCGATCTGATGGCCAAGAGTACCTCTCCGATCGAGACTTCGAATAGGATGAGGATCCAGAAGCGACCAATCGTCGAAATTCTTTATGGACTAGTTATCTTTTCTAGTCGGGACCTTCCTTTCGGTGGGTCAATCAATGGGGACCCAGATAAGAATCAGAAGTGTGGAGCTGAGACATACCTCCCTCTATTTTGTGCTCGGCAATTCGGTCTAGAGCAAGCCATTCCGGTCCCTCCTAATTTTCCCAGAACCAGAATCCTTCTGAGAGAAAACTGGTTTCTTCTGCAGAAATTCTTCAACAAATCAGTCATCGTTTCTCCAAGATCCTTCAGGAATTCAGCATGCCTTTCCCACCAAATTTCCCATCTTCTACCGACTCTTTCAAATCCTGGTGGCTGAATTATGTTAATAGGACCTTTGTCATGACCGAGGATGAATATATTTCTCGACTTGGGCATCCGTATAAATCTTCTTCAAAATCTTCATCCAAGGGTCCGAAAGCTTCTTCTTCTAAGGTGTCAGATTCTAGAGCCGAAGCCTCTAAGGTCTAAATTGTGAAGTCAATGACCGACTCTAAAGCGTTACCTAAAGGGAAAAGAAAGGAAGCCACCCGCCGGAAAGAAATCAAAAAGCGAGCCAGGTATGCTCGACCAGATTCGTGCTATTAGACAATTCGAGAAGTTCTACAAGATAAAATGGACCCCCCAAAGATCACCCGGCCATTCTGGAAGAAAAGCTTACTAAGGCTTTCAACCAACCGCTCTTGGAGCATGAGATACAATGTCAAAAGATGGTCTCTCAAGTGTCAATATTCAGAGGGTGAATTTATGACCAGTTTATCCACGTACATGACTCCCTTCAAACCAAAGATCTCCTCTTTACCTAAATCAGACTTAGCCTCGACCAACTTTGTTAGTCAGAATGTCAAAATGTCAAGCTTCTAAGGAATGATGCTTCTCTTTTAACCGATCAACAAATTTATCTGGATACTTTTCTAGAGCTGCCAATCAGGTCATCTGAATTTCTTGCCTCCAACGATCAACTTCAAGCTTCTAGTAATGTTTTCAATCAATTATCCACTAACCTTTCTAAGGTGGTGTTTTTGAAGAGATAGTATGGAAAACTGAAAGACTCAGCCTCAAAGATTGACGGTAATGAAAGAGTTAGAAATTCAGATCAAGGAGCTGGAGGAGAAACGGAAGCTGATTTCAGAGGGGCTAGAGAAGAGAAAGAAGTCCAAGGTCTATCTGCTGGCCATCCAGAAGGAGGTAACTGACAAACTCCCCAAGGTAGCGAGGGAGGTGCAGACAGCCAAGGTCAGCAAAGGGCAATGAGAGCAGCAAAGAAGAGAAGCAGAGAACAAGAAGACGAAGATTTTGACTAAAGTTTTGGCCATGAAGAACAAACCTTTTTAGAAGTATTACCTTTAGAACTTTTTCGGCTGAGGGCCATGATGTTTTTGGACCAGATTGTTTTAATTCGGCCAGCTCATGGCTTATGACCAATTTGTCTTTTGGTCAGATGATTCCCACATAGTGGGAAAATACTTTTTAGATAACGGCCCTTTATTATCTTCTGCTTCTTTTCATCCTTTAATTCTGATATTACATATGACCCTCGCGGCAAAATATTTTGCACTATAAATGGTCCTTCCCATGTAGGGGACAATTTCCCGTAGACCAGATCCTTAGTCTCAATCGAGAGGATAAACTTTCATACTAGGTTTCCTTCAGCGAAGGATTTGTATTTCACCCTCTTCTAATAAATCCAAGCTACTGTTTGTTTCTGAGCCTGTAAAGAATTGAAGACCTTCAATTGCCCCTCGTCTAGGTCTTCCAATTCTGCTAACATAGAGCTTCAATGAATTCGGTCAGGGTAAATTTATGTTGTAATGCAACTCAATGAAGGGACTGTTATCTACCAACGGGAGAACGACGCCATGGCCATATGTCAAGGCGAATGGAGTAGTCCCAATGCTAGTTTTGTAAGTTCGATAAGCCCACACTGCTTCTGATAACAATTTATGCCATGACCAGGGTTTGTCCTCAATCATTTTCCTCAATACATTCGTCAAGGTTTTGGTGGTAGCTTCAGCCTGTCCGTTAACTTCTGCATTTTATGGGGTTGAATTTAAAATTTTGAAACCATATTCTTTTGCAAACTGTCAAGCCTGCTTCATAGTAAAAACACTTACCATATCAACTGTAATTAATTCTGGGATTCCAAACCAATGGATGATCGATTCTTTGATGGATTCGATAATATCAACTGCTTTACTTTTTTCATCAGTCGATACCCACTTTGTAAAATAGCCCGTCGCCACTATTACAAACCCATGCAAATTATCATGGATCAATTATTCTTAAAGAGGAAGGTAACAAGGACGATGTTGCATATAGAACTAAAGCCGGATGGCTTAAGAAGAGAGGCATTCTTAGAGAGTGTTATAGTTTTTTGATATATATATTTTGATCAATAACGAATTTTATTAGAAAGGGAGAAGAAATTACAGAGATAAGACAGGAAAAGAGAAAATAAAAATACAAACAATAGTGACAAGGGAAATATGCCCCAAAAGGACCTACAACAAGGCTACGATCTCCCAACATCTCATCAAATCTCCCCATGAAACATCTTTGAACCTTGGATGAGAGCAAACCCAAGAAACAGTCATCACCATGATATAATGGATGATCTCCTCCAGCCTCTTGCCTTTATCTTCGAAGATTCTCTTGTTTCTCTCATTCCAAATCCCCCACAACACCGCGAAGAATAAAGCTCTATACATGATCTTACCCCAAGAACCAATCCCATGAAACTGGCACTGGGATAGCAAATCTCGCACTGTACAAGGGCCGACCCACGCAACACCTATAGAAGAGATAAAGAATCTCCAAACCTGATCAGCAACTTTGCAACCCAAGAACAGATGATTCACAGATTCCCCATGGGTCATGCACATGGGGAAAACCTGGGGAGATAGTGTCATATACAGCCTCCTCTTCTGAAGAATGTCAGCAATGTTAATACGATAATGCAAAACAGTCCAGACAAAGGCTTTCACCTTAGGAGGGACCTAGCTCCCCAGAGCAAGGAAGGGGGGAAAGGAGGACTAGACGAATGACCTGAAACCATCAAGGACTTACAAAACGACTTGGTAGAAAAGGTCCCATTAGACTCGAGGCACCAGACCCTAGAATCATGAAGATTATCAAAAAGGACAACATTCCTAAGAAAATCAAGCATATGGGTAAGCTCATCAAATGCCACCCCAATTGGATCTATACGAAACAAGAGATTCCAAAGAGAGCCCAGAAAAGGACCAGCTAATGATATCAGATACAAGAGAGTTCTTATGAGTACAAATAGAATAAATCCTAGGGAAACGAATGGCAAGGGGGGATTCCCCACACCAGAGATCAAGCCAAAACCGAACTGAGTTACCCGACCCAACAGAGAATCTCACCACCTTACTAAAGATATAGAACATATCAGAGATGGCGCACCACTGACTTGCCGACCTGATTTTAGCATTCTGATTGATATCTCACCCATTGTTGTTCACACCATACTTGCTAGCAATGATGGTCCTCCAGAGAGCCTCCTTCTTAGCACTAAACCTCCATAGCCATTTTCCAAGCAGAACACGATATATAATTTGTATGGTACCCAAATTGAGACCCCCCTCCTCTCTACTCTTACACACAATCTTCCACTTGACCAGATAATCTTTCTTCTTCTCACTCCCATCCCATAAAAGTCCCTCTAAAGTTTTTCAACCGTTTTACTCACCGAGACCGGCATCCTAAAAAGCGACATGTAATACGTAGGGATACTCCCTAAGGTTGCCTGGATCAAAGTGATACGACCCCCCAGAGACAAGTAGTTCTCTTTCCAAGTAGCCAACCTCTGTTCCATTTTGTCTATAACCGGGTTCCAAAACTGAGTCCCCCTATGCTTCCCGTTTACAGAGAGACCCAAATATTTCATAGGCCAATTCCCCCTCCTGCACCCCAAGAAACTAGCCGCCTCCTGGAGAAAATCGTCATCCACAAAAATGCCAAAAAGATTGCTTTTATCCATATTAACTTCCAGACCAGAAATCATCTCAAATATTCTCAGGGTACACTTAGTCCAAAAAAGATTCTCTCTTGAGGCTTTCAAGAATAGCAATGTCATCGGTAAATTGTAAGTGTGACACCTCAACTTTATCCGACCCGATCTTAAACCCACTAATCTTGCCAGACTCCCCAGCCCTGTTGAGAAGACAACTCAAAGCATCACTAATCAAAGTGAATAGAAAAGGGGGCAATGGATCCCCCTACCATGAACCCACTCACAAGGCCCCTCACTTCCACGACTCTAAGGTGCTCAAGACATCACTCACTAGGGTAAAGAGAAAAGGTGAAAGTGGGTCCCCTAGCGAATACCTCGGGAAGCTGGGACAAAACCTTTCACGTCGCCATTTATAACAAAGGAGAACTGGACATTTTGAAAACATTCCCTAATCCACTTTCACCATCTTTCCCCAAAACCTTTCCATTCCAAAACCGAATCCAGGAACTCCCACTTAACTCTATCATAAGTCTTTTCGATATCGAGTTTGCACACCAACCCTGGCTCCCAACTCTTCTCCTTTCCTCTACATACTCATTAGCAATTAGAATACTATCTAGGATATGACGATCCTTTATGAAGGCACTTTGATTTTGGGAAACGACCATGTCAATCACCTCCTTAAGCCTAGCTGTCAGGGTTTTTGCAATGATCTTGTATAAGCTAGTAGTCAAGCTAATAGGTTAGAAATCCCAGATATCCTTAGCTCCAGCCTTTTTTGGGATCAACACCAAAAATGCTGCATTAGTAATCTTATTAATGATTCCACCCTGATGAAATTCTTTCATTCCTTCAATAGTATGATCCTTAACCACCTCCTAACAATCCTGGAAAAAAAAAACACATTGTATATCCATTCGATCCAGGAGCTTTGTCCCTACTAAGATCCCACGCTTCCCTTTTAACCACTTCTTCTTCAAAGGATCGCTCCAACTGTAATAACCTAAACAAAAATAATAGGGTTAATATGTAATTAATAAAAATATAGAGGTTAATTTATAATTTTAGTAATTAGGTATCATGTTTGACTTTAACTATTTGTGATTGGTGGATTGTACTGTAGGAAACTAAGTGCTTCACACACAATCATAACTCTTTAAGTTATAATGTGTGGCTAGGATTTCGTAGGAATATTTAATCTAATCTAATGGCTAGGATTTAATTAAGGATAGTTATAACTTATTTAGGATTTTAACTAATAGGAGTTCTAATTAGTTGGAGGATCAATATTAGCTTAACTATAAGTAGGAATCCAAATCTAAAGGTTAGAATTAATCTAATCTATTTTAAGGCTAGGATTAATTTGAAGATTAGAAACCAATCATAAACTAATAAAGATTAAGATTAGATAAGATTAACTTATAATCAAACTATATTTAGGATACTTAAAATCAATGGTTGGGATCTTATAGGAACTAATTAATCTAATCTAAAGGTAGAGAATTAATACTAATCTAAAACTAATATAGACTCCTAGATTAATACAAACTAAGAACTAAAAACTATATAAGAACCATAGTTGGTCGTATAGACCATATTCCAAGGGAAGAGAGAGAGAGAGAGAGAGAAAAGAAGAGAAGAGAAGAAGACGTACAGCAGCTCTAAGACTTGGAGAAGCCAAGGATTTGTATAAGATCAAGCTTGAAGAGGAAGAAGAAGCAACACCATTAACAACTCGAGGTAACTACTCAAGTAACACTTTATTTTCGAGATGAACTAGGTGTATATGTCATATTCATTGAATATGACATAGCATACCTATTAAAATTCTCCTTCTTCTACTCCATAAAAACATGATAACAAGTATTATTTTTTGGGTTAGATTACCATATAAGGATCAAGGTTAATTAGATGAGTTGTTTAAAATGTGTTTTATGGGTTTTGTTCAGAATTCAATTTCATGGCAAGTGTTTTGATAAATTTATTATTAAAAAGGACTTCAATTTGTATTCTTCCAGTTTTCTGGGCAATCCCGTGTGATTGGCAAACTAGGGGTATTACCCCTAGTGCACCGACCACTGTTCTGGGTTGTGCTAGGTATACCGAAAGGGTGCCAACCACCGAATACCATCTAATGTTTGATTTTTGGATTCTCATATTCGTTAGGAACACAACAAAACAAGTTTGAGGTGATTCCGATAAGTATACAAAAAGCGATTCCCAATTTACCAAACATACGTCAAACTGAAAACACAGAAGAGTACTCACTGGTTAGCAGTGTATACAATGTCACCCATGTCGGGTAACATGTCGCCATTTTGGAGGTGGGCGACACGAAACCAGGGTATAAGTCGTTTCACCCTGGTTTTTACCCTGGTTTCGGTGACATGGGGGAAAAAATTCAAAATTTTTTCGATATTTCCTCAATGTCTCTTGACATGGGCGACATTTCGGCACATGTCAAGGACATTGGGAAATTTTTCAATTTTGTTTTGAAAAATTTTTAAAAACATTAACAAAAAAATGTTAAGACATTTGTTTTTGCATTTTTTGATGCATTATGATATATTTAGACACTAATTAGGGTTGTTTAAAACTTGGTGGGGAAAACCCATCAAAACCCCAAATTTCCCCATCATTTCCCTTGTCCCCCTCATGGATATTGTACTTAATTTCTAGTTTTATATATCTTTTAGTTTGACTTACATTCACTTTTAGTTTGGCTTAATTAGATGTAGCATCTGTTTTACAGCTTACAGACCTGACAGCGTGTAAGTTAACCCCCTCAAGTAATGACTTTCAATGTGTAGGCATTTGTTTTTGTATTTTTTGATGTACTTGGATGCATTTAGGCCTTAATTAGACATGTTTAAAGTTTGGGGCAAAAATCCATCAAAAACCCATGGTTTCCCCACATTTCCCCTTTTTTACACCATGTCGGTGACATGTTGCTGGTATGTCACCAATGCCACCTGGCGACATGCCAGGCGACATCGACATGGCGAACCTTGTTGCCTAGTGTACCAAAGGGGATCGGTATACCGTGAGTCTACCGAACTCCCCAGCACCAGGGCAGATCGGCACACTCAGGGTAAACCGTGAAAAAAGAAGTTGCTCCAATTGATGTGAAATTTTGCAAGCATGTTTATAATATCCTAATTAGACCATATGTGGTGTTGGAATTGCATAATATTGAATATTTTTAATTTATGACCTATTATGGAAGATTTACTATGTTTACCCAACGGGTGAAATTTTTTATTTACATTGCTATGACTCTAGAACTCATTATAATCATGTTTTATATCTCAAAATACACTTGCTCATGTACACAAGCTGTTTGATTAGTTAATGTGCACGATACTCTACACTTGCACAGCATATGCCTATGGAGCATGATGATCATGAGTGGTCTAATGCCTTGACTTAACCCCATGAATCCATATTGCTGGAGTTTATAGACATAACGCGTGCTATCATAATATGGGAATTATGATGTTGGTGAAGAAGTCTCGGATGGACCGTTATTTTGTTAACACCCAAGGTGAGGGATAGACCTTGAATGGGGGTCCCAAGAGACTTGTGCTAAGATGATAGGTAGGGGAGTGATCATCCCAATAGCCAAAGCATAAGAGTGAAATTATGTCAGTAGATTAGCTAATGTATGGTTCACAGAGGAAGTTCTAGGTGATGCCTTGAGATTTGTCGCAGCTCCTAGAAACTATGATGCTCACATAGAATAATCCACTATTTCAGCCTTGTTGTATTTGGGGGATGATTTCTGGGTGAAACATCTTGGTAGTAAGATTTGATCGGGTGTGGAACATACACTAATCGAATGCCAAACAGTATGCATACTTGCATATCATATGATTGTATTAGATCACATGTGGTGATTATAATTCTTTAGGTGTACAGCATGCATTGCATTCATTAATAATTGAAGCAACATACATATTGCATTACACATCTCATCACATTGCATTATACATCATTATTGCATATACTAACTATTCTGTTTTTGTCTATGGATTACCATTGAAGAGTGGCATTGTCCCTACTTCAATCTTAAATACTATTGGACTTGTTTATTTACTAAGTTAAGTGTAATTTACACTTTCTAAGCAACATATTTCAAGACCTATAGATGGTGGACAGCAGGACTGATGATCAAGATGGAGGACAAGGCTATGATGAAGACACTAGTTATAATTAGAACTTTGTTTGATGATTTAAATAGAATTTGTAATAGGATTAGTTGGTTTTATGCTTTTAAAGACTTGGTATCATTAAGATCATATTTGAGTAGTTTATAGGGTTTTGATTGAAGCATGAGACTTGGAGTATTTTATTTTATTTCCACTGTTAAGATTGTTTTGGTTGGATATTATTTTTAATGATATTATTTTCCAGAATATTATAATTAGCTTACATAATTCAATGGTTTGATAATGTATTGAGTGTCCACTCCCATAGGGATATGGGGTGAGGGTTACGCCTTAAATTTGGGGACTCCATTGAGATTTTCAGGTTTAGGATGTAACACCAACCATTCAACTTGAGAAATCACAAACAAGGGCCTTCAAAGTTTCTAAGGTTAAATTGAAAGGCCTATTCTGATATATACAACTTCGAATAGAAAGAAGAGAAGGCATGTTCGAAATCCTCCATTATGTCCACAGTGTTCCCCTCTGCCACCATATTATGGATAAGATTTCCTCTCCTTCTTCCCCGTACTCCCATCACCCTCATTAATTCATGTCACCCTTGATTTCTACCTCCAAAAAATCTCCCCTTGCTTTAATAACACATCCAAATCTTCTTTCAAATTATGTCTGGCATTCCTTTGCTCTACATTTAGCCCTCCACCTCCTTTCCTATCAAGGCCTTCAAGCTCACCCAACAATTTTATTTTCCTCATACTCACATCACCAAATATATCCTTATTCCAAACTTTTATTTTCTCCTTGATGTGCTTAAGGTGTTTCATAAATCGGAATCCTGCCAACCCTTCCTTAGTCCCCTGACTATCCTTCCACCACCCCTTAATCATCTATTTAAACCCTAGATGCGAAAGCCACATGTTCTCGAACCTAAAAGGTCTAGAGCCACTGCTATTGGTTTCTGTAAATACAAGGATGGGGACGTGGCTCAACACCGGTCTAGGTAAAGCGCACTGAGTAACCAAAGGGTAAAACTCATCCCACCCTGCTGAAGCTAAGAATCTGTGCAACCTACAACAAGCTGGATTAGATTGCAAATCGAACCAGGTATACTCCGCCCCACCTAAAGGATAGTCCAACAATTCATATTGACCAATGTAATGATTAAAGTTTCTCATATTCCAACTCACTATCTTCATATATTCCAACTCACTATCTT
>JAUPMG010140928.1:0-11257 GCA_031762675.1 Pachysandra terminalis
CCCCATATTGCTATGGGAGTGGCAAGCAATATAAGAACATAAGCGGAAGTCAAATACACAGTTCTAATAAAATATAACATCATTAACAACAATATTCTTAACCTTAAAATTTCTTGAATTTAAAGTATCTAATCTATATCAAATTATCTTCTATAATTCTACCTTTGAATTCTCAGTCCCAAAGCTCTCTTTAGTGATCTACCTTCCTTTAATAACTTGAAAAACAACAACATAACACCAATTATATATCCATTCTTATCAGAATTATCTAAATAATAATTTTATAACTCTCAATAATTTAAAGTGCTTTAATATTTAAAATATCAATATTAAAAATAACATCTATAGTAAATATAATAATTATTTTAATTTCTCAAAAGTACTAAAACTTTCATTTAAAGAGGTTGATACTCACTAAAATAAGTATTAAAATTATAATTATTTTTATTAATCTATACTAATATTATAATCAAAATCTATTTTTAAGGTTTTTATATTCATATATATATATATATATATATTAAGTTTTTGTAGTTGAAAAATGGTTGATTTCGATCCTATGACTAAAACATCCTTATTCTAACAATCTTAGGATACTAAAAGTTAATTAGATAAATATTACAAGATAAGATAAGGACATTATCCTACTTCACTCATAGATAACTAACTAATAGATAAGTTTTAGGAAATTTTTAGGATATTTCTACTTTTAATAAATAAAGTTAACATTATCCTAGTAGGATTCTACTTCTTGTTAGGATACATGAGTAACTTGTCATATATTAAGATATCTAATAAACTCACTAACTAATATATAAGTTTTAGGATATTTTTTCAACTTTAGTAAATAAATTTAAATCTAACATTACCTTAATAGGATTTCAATTCTTATAATTCATGACTAAGTTTTTTTTTTTTTTTTTTGTGCTGGTGGTGTAGTGACTTAGAACCTAAAAGTGTAATTAGATAGTCAACTTAAGGAATAATGTGCAAATTATGAAATTATGGGGGAGAAAATGGAAATTATAACAAAAACTAATTCGGCTTTAAGGCTTAAGACATGGGCTGGTCGTTTGGCCCAGGTGAAGAATTAGTAAAGAAGGAATTAAAGATTTAACAAGGGTAAAACAAGTAATTAGTATTCAAATTAGATGTCTTGCATGACAAGGAGTCCCCAGAAATAAGGGGAAGTAACCTCACGTAACTAAGTAGTGGGAGATGAGGAGATTAAGAGGAAGGAAAGAAAAGGAAGAGAGAATTGAGAAGAAGTGGAAGGAATACTGTAGGAAGAAGATGGCAAAAGAGAAAATGGCTAAGGAGAAGAAAGCAAAAAAGAAGAAGGTGATTAGAGCACAAAAGCACAAGGTTGATTCAGAAGAAAAGAAAGAGAGGAGGAAGTTGATCAAGCAAGCTTTGAAGAGACAAAAAAAGCTAGAGGAGGAAAGGGAAGATGATCGTGATTTTTCTCTAGATCGGGATGTGCAAGATCATGAGGTAGGAATTTTCATAGTTCTATGGTAGGCATGTTTATAGAATATGATGAAGCTATAGCATAAAGCATATATGATCATGTTATTGCATGCGATAGAATTTTTCTTATAACCATGAATTTTCCATGTTGTGTGAAGATTGGGTTTTTTGAAAGGATTTATAGTTTTGGGTTTTTGTTTCATGAAGATTGGTGATTTATCGTGTTTAAGTTTGTATGAATTTTGGGTTTTGATTGTAGCATGTCAATGTGGTTTGTGTTAACATAATTCATGAGTTTTATGCCATAAAATGTCAAAAATTTGGTGTATGGAATTTTGGACACGAAGCCCTAGAGAAAAGAAGAAATCTGGGCTGAATTGCCTGCTCGACAGCTACCGAGATTGCTGTCGAGCAAGGCAAAGTCTCGGAACTTGCTACTGAGCCTCGACATTTGCCGAGGGAGGTCGGCAGAAAGCTCGGTAGCTGCTGAGCTCCAATCGAAGTGAGACTTCATGGGAAGCCCCATGAAGCCATAGGGAGTGTGGATGTGCAATTGGTTTGTGTGTGAAATGCCTATACATGATTTTGTGCAATAAATTGTGTAAATTGCCTAGTTTCAATGTGAATTGACTTTGCATGGTATGATATTATTTAGTAATGTGATTTTGAGTGTTTGTACTATGACATGAGTTATGTAGTATGAAGTTAGAGTGTACAATGATTGTAGTTGATTAATTACTGTGTGAATGGTATGTAAGGCTTATGTGTATTTTTTGAATGGTATAATGTGGTGAGTAGTGCTTGAGGCATGCACTGGTCATTATTGTGCTGTGTGTAATTTTCTGAGTGTTTGTACTGTTGATTGTGTTTGTAAAGGTGAATTTCCTACCTTGGGTAGATTGCAAAAGGAAAGAGAGCAGCTTATCCTGCCTTGGGTCCCATTTCCTGAAAGGTAAGATGTCATATTTCCTGCCTTGGGTCCCATTCCCTGAAAGGAAAGATGACACATTTCCTGCCTTGGGTCACATTCTCTGAAAGGAAAGATTGTGGCATTCTACCTTGGGTTGTATTCTCTAAAAGAAATGAATATTGGCAGTATCCAAGCAGTGTTGGCATTAAATGTTTGGCAGTATCTGGGTAGTGTTGGCATTAAATGTATGAACAGTATTCATGGCATGATCCTTAGTCTTATTGGCAGTTATGACAGTGTTATCATCAAATGTATGGACTGTATTCATGGCCTGAGCCTTGGTCTTATTGTTAGTATTAATTTGGACCGTGTTCTCGATAGTCTATGGATGGTATCCATGGTTTGGGCTTGCCCATTATTCATTGCATTCTTATATCATTTATTGCATCCCTGCTTTTGCTTCATATATTATTGCATGAAACCTACTTGTGATTGCTTTGTTAGCATCCGCATGTTAATACTTGCATTTGCATGAATCACATTGAGTTATGTATGACTTTAAAGAGAATTGGAGTGTCTAGGTAAGAAAATGATTATATGTGATTATTGGCAATTAAGTGTGGGAGTTGAATTTCCATATAATATCATGAAGGGATCATGAATGTGTGTGATGTAGTTGTACTTGAATTCATGAAGAAGTTCTTACAGATTTGCATTGATTTGAATTTTGATTCATATTGCATATATCGTATATCAAAGGTGTTATGTTTTTAACAGATTAACTATATGCATGGTAAGAATCTTGATAGTGAACTATATATGTGCTATGTGAGATGAATTATATGAATGAATCTGTTTTATTATATGACTATGGAAGTATTTATTGTATTGCTATGGAGTTGAGCTCCCAAGCTCATTATAATGTTGATACAGGTTACCTTATGGAATGAAGTGGATAGCAATGGTTGAACTCTAGCAAGCAAGGACTAAGACTGAGAACCTTTAGGACAATGGAGTAGCTGAAGATACATAATTAAATAGTTAGATTTGGTTGACCAGTGAGGGCAAGAACAATGTTAATTGATACTCGAACTAAGTGACTAGTTGATTTCACTTTCTTATGTTAGTATTGTTGGATATTGAATTTAATTTTTAATTTTATCAGACTTTCGCTGTTTTGTTAATTATGCTATGAAAAACTATGGAATTGATTATGTAATTTATATGGTTATTGTTAGCCGCATCTTTTCAGATCCGAAGGTCAATCCTTTGAAATCTTCGAGATCCCATATCTCAAATTCGGGGTGTGGCAGGTGGTCACTCAACCACTCTCTTATGGGGAAGTAACCCTCGACCCTCACCACCCCCATTCCCTTTTCTTCTTTCATATGTTGTTAGGGTTTGCCCACAAGTTTCCAATGCTGAGGCTCACCGACTAATGTAAATTCGTTATTGTAATTTGTATTGAATGTGGTTAATAGGATATCAATAAAGTCGTACTTCAACCATCGAGTATCTCAAAAAACTCATATTCATGAAATGTGCAGTGATGGGGAATGCATGAGCTGCTTAACACTCATTTGTATCATTATAATGTATCATTTCTCAAGATTTGTGCATATTAGCAACCTTCAATTATTTCAGTACTATATATAGGCCCATGCTTCTTATACTTTTCATATTGAAGCCTGTCTGGTTAATATATACAACCTGACACACATCTATTATATTTGCTTCTTCTTGCGAATGAGCTTTACTCTTTGTACGGTTATAAACGCAATGTACGTAGAACTACGACAGGTGGAACCTTATACCTTCATGAGAGTTTGTTCTACAGAATGCGCCATTAACAGAACAACAACAAGCAGCTATAGCATCATTATCTCATGCGGTTGCTGAGAGTCCCTTTCCAGACTCTTCTTCTTGTACAACAAAATTGGCCAATAAAGACTGGCATGACTGTGTATATATATATTTTCTTGTGTTCGCAATTGATGATAATCGTTATCTTTTCAGGATTTTATTTTCTGAGATATGTCTTTGTACTCCAAGAAGAGTGGAGGAATTTGCTGAGTTTGAACCATATCTTGTCATTACATTGTCTTCTTAAGGTAGGTGAAATGGCTCTTGAGGAATCTCTTGACATGTTGTCATGCCTTAAAACTCTCAAAGAAGATAATGAAATGCATCTTCAGACCCAGAGGCTTTGGTCAAGTTTGAGGGATGGCTCCAAGAAGAGAAAAGGAAATATTCCTTTGATCCATTGCTTTCGAATACTCAAACATTGGCTCGATTCTTTCATTATTAAAGTTAAGAGAGGGATGAGGGAGAGCCCTCATATCACGCTTGCGTGTAATGCATCTAGCTTGCCCACCAAAGAGAAAATCAGTAAAAAGGTGGAAGAGAATAGGGATTTGTCATTCTCTTGGTGCCAAGTGCGCCAATCTGGCTGAAAAGAATTCAAGTGAACATGAGTCAAGCCTTCATGACAATTCTTCACAAGATTCAAGCAAGTGTTGTCACATCAATGAGGAGTGATCAAAATCTAAGCGAAAGAAAGAGTTGTCATTGAGAATAAATTATGAGAATTGAGGATTCAAGGAGGCCTCCGTATTTCCCATTAAGTTTGTTATATATATATGTGTGTGTGTACATACACATTGAATTTGGAATTATTCAAAAAATGTTTCTCTAGGCTTGAGATTGGCTCAACAAAGTATTTTTTTTTTTTTAATATCTAAAACTCAATAGTTTTGAATGATATTTCAAAAACTCTACATAGAATTATGTGTATTTTTGATAGGAAAAAAAAAATTGATCATGATTTGGTAGGCAGATCAATGTAAATTTATCTTGTTCAAGACTATCTAGAATTGTTGGGTGGGGCTGACCGAGCTGGTCGGCCGTTTGATTCATCTCCAACCAATTGCATAACTCTGCCCATAAGTTATTGCAATCGACTGGGTGAGTTATTGCTTTGTTACAGACTGCTCCAGTTGTCCGGGTTATACCGGGCTGCCTGGTTATTGTCATACCGTTTAGTTTCTTCATAACAGTTCGTTATTAGGACTGATTCCCTGGTCAACTCTTTTTTTTTTTGTGGGTACGGACTGTTTTTTTTTTTTTTTGGTACGTCCGCGCGGATGGCCACTTGACTACTCCCCTCACAGCGGAGACGCGGAATCGAACCCCGGCCCTCCCACCCCACGGGCCCACCCCTCTTTTGAGGGGATGTCCTACCAACGTCCCAAGGACGGGAGGACCAACCCGTCAAACTGTTGCCGCTACTAAAATTACAAAACCAGCGAATTTGAAAATTAGCGGAGGTTTTCTCCATCTGGTTCCATGGAGGCCAAAGCAAGCTCTGCAACTCTGCCAAAATCTGGAGCTATTTCGAGAGGCTACAACTTCGCTTCTAGTTGGGAACAGGTATTTGATCTCATCAATCTCTCTTCATTTCTCAGGCCCTAGTTGTCATGCTCCGCATCGTCATACTAGATTTCTTTGTGTATCTTGTTAAATCAGGTATTGAAATCGAAAACCAAAAATCGATAAAGTCTAGATCGTATTACGTTGAGATTGTAACAATTTCTTTTCCCAATTGATTTATCCGATCTGCTGAGAATGGATCCGCATTTCGTTTTCAAACTAATAACCTGAATTTCTATTTATTTATTTGTTTGAATGAAAATTAAAACCTGAACCTTACTTCCTCATACTGCTAACTTGTAGATCTGCTATGAAACTTTATTTTTGGCTGTATAGTGTACAAATGCGTTCTTAATTTGTTTAATTACAGTATTTTCAGACCATTATGACACTGTTCCAATTTCTAGTTGTACACAATTACCGATCAAAAAAAAAAAAAAAAATTCTAGTTGTATACAATTTTCAAATTAAAAACTCAAGAAGGATGAACATCATTTGCTACCAAGAAGTTTTATGTCTTTGATTGATGTCTAATTCACATTCCCTTTTCTTCTTTCATATGGTGTTAGGGTTTGCCTACAAATTTTCAATGCTGAGCCTTCATCAACTAATGTAATTTCGGTATTAAATGTGGTTAATAGGAGATCAATAAAGGCGTACACTTCAACCATCGAGTAACTCAAAAAATTTTATATTCATTATGGAAAGTGCCTGGTTTTGTGATGTATTCTGCTTTGTGCTATTTGAATGTTTGGCGAGGTCTTAATGTGATAAGCCTGTGAAGAAATGTGCAGTGATGGGGAATGCATGAGCTGCTTACCACTCATTTTTATCATTTTAATCTATCATTTCTCAAGATTTGTGCATATTAGCAACCTTCAATTATTTCAGTACTAAGTATAGGCCAATGCTTCTTATGCTTTTCATATTGAAGCCTTTCTGGATATTATATACAGCATGAGACACATCCATTATATTCGCTTCTGCTTGCGAATGAGCTTTACTCTTTGTACTGTTGTAAATACACGTTACATAGAACTACGGCTGGTGGTTCTTTATACCTTCATGAAATTTTGTTCTACAGAATGCGCCATTAACAGAACAACAACAAGTAGCTATAGCATCATTATCTCATGTGGTTGCTGAAAGGCCCTTTCCAGTCAATGCGGTAAGGTCTAGTTCCATTAACACAATCCAGTTAATTTGAGTACGACAATTTCCTATCATGTCATTGTCGGTGTATGTCAATTGCAGTCTCAAGAGCACACTCCAGGAAAGGATACTGGTTTGTCTGTTTCCACAATGGACAATACTTTGGAAGACTCGGGGGCTGTAGAAGCAGTTTTGGTAAACACACATCAGGTATGTTTTTGTATCACAACGAGAACTCCTGTATTGGATTTTTTTACTAGTTGAGAAAACCAAGCTCTTTTTAACATATCTATAAGAATTCCATGAAGCAGTAAGAAGAATTCTATGCATACTTTTTTCATTTGTCTTTGGATTTGATGTTAGATTGACAAATGCATTCTTCTTTGTCTTAATACTTTGGAGTGAAGTTTCACTATCTAAAGACCATCCATATTGTATTTTCATTTGCTAACCAGTCACTTTGCTCAAGTGTTTAAATTAGAAATATTATTTTCTTTTATATGATAAAATGAGTATATATTGTCTTAAAGAACTCCATAATCTTTAGAATAGAAAGATAAAAGTTGTTCTCTCTGCTTTGCCAGTGACAGCATATTTATTGGGTGCAGAAACTCTTTTGTATATGGGATTATTACACTAGAAATTATGTTTTACTTCTCAGCCAAAGTGATCTTGACCGTAAGTTTTAGTAGCAGGAGGTGATTAGGTCCCATCAGCTATACTTATCTGATCCTTATCGCGGTCTAAATTCTTGTAAGGAGCATGAAATAGGCTCCAGCCTTTAGATTATTTTTCTTTATTCTACGCATACAGCCAACTAATTAAAAGAACAGTTCATCTTTTATTCAAGTGTGGAGGGGAAAATTTTGTCACTGCTAGAGAAATAGCAATATCTCCTTTATAATACTTATGTATCATAATACTTAGATAAGCACCGTAATTGTGACAAAAGAGATGAGAAAGGAATTCCCGACTCTGGAGTTTATTCTTTTGAGATTGAGGGTTTGACAAGCTATTATTAAGCATAAACTTATTAGCATATAGTGTTAGTTTTATTGAGTCAAATTTTTATTATTTTTTTTATCACTCTGAATTTCAAGGACCTTAGATGTAGATTAGTCTGAAACCATCCATACAATTTAAGTTCCAACTAATATCATGAACTCAAAACTTGAATCTCAAAACGGAGACCAGAAGTCCTACAACCGAAATTCCAAAACTAGTGTAATAACAATAACCCCAACTAACATCACCAAAATCAATGGTAAAGACGTAGGGCGAGGGTGTCGTTTGTCTTCCATGTTACCCTTCGTGAAGGCCGCACCTGGTGGTGTATGTGTCCCTTTCCTTTCAAGCAGAAGTGAGACCGCGAATCCCCTATGCTTGTGGACAGGTTTGCAGATCCAGTTGGTCCTTGGGTCATTAAAGATTGTGTTTTGAGCAGCATCATCCTCGTTAATCCAGTAGGAGTTGAGGACCTTGAGAGACCCAATTTCATCTTTTATTCAAGTTTGGAGGGGAAAATTTTGTCATTGCTAGAGAAATAGCAATATCTTATAATACCTATTCATAATACTTAGATAAGCACCGTTATTGTGACAAAAGAGATAAGAAAGGAATTCCCGACTCGGGAGTATATTCTTTTGAAATTCAGAGTTTGACAAGCTATTATTAAGCATAAACTAATTAGCACATATTGTTAGTTTTATTGAGTCAAATTTTTATAATTTATTTTTTTATCACTCGGAATTTCAAGGACCTTAGATGTAGATTAGTCTGAAACCATCCATACAATTTAAGTTCCAACTAATATTATGAACTCAAAACCTCAATCTCAAGACAGAAACCAGAAGTCCTACAACCGAAATTCCAAAACTAGTGTAATAACCATAACCCCAATTAACATCACCGAAATCAACAGTAACGGCGTAGGGAGAGGGTGTTGCTTGTCTTCCATGTTGCCCTTCGTGAAGGCTGCACCTTGTGGTGTACGTGTCCCTTTCCTTTCCAGCATAAGTGAGACTATTAAGCTCCCTATGCTTGTGGACAGGTTTGTAGATCCTGTTGATCCTTGGATCATTAAAGATTGCATTTTGAGCAGCATCAACCAAGATTATCTTGAAGTATTTGTAAGTAGAATCCTCGTTAATCTAGTAGGAGTCGAGGACCTTGAGACGACCGAATTGCTGGCCAGCATGTTTGTCACATCCTAAACCTGGAAATCTCAATTGAGTCCCCAAATTTAAGTTGTAACTCTCACTCCATATCCCTATGAGAGTGGATAAGCAATACATTACGAAATCATTGAATTAAGTAAGATAATGTATAAGATAAAGTTTTGGAAAATAGTATTATTAAGAATAATATTCAACCAAAAACAATCTTCAAACAGAAAACAACGGAAATAAGATATAACTAGTCTCATGCTTCTAATCAATCCCCATTAACTACTGAAAATCAAACCTAATAAGTACTAAATTACAGCAAATAAGCCCTACTACAATTTCTACTAGAATCATCAAATAAAGTCCTAATAATGATTAATATCTTCAGCATCTTCATTTCCTCCATCTTGGTCCTCAATGTCCTGTTGTCCATCATCTATAGGTCCTGAAATATGTTGTGCTCGAAATTGTAAGCTACACTAGCTTAGTAAATAAACAAGTCCAACAGTATTTAAGATTGAAGTAGGGACAATGCCACTCTCAATGGTAATCCATAGATAAAAACAAAATAGTCAATATATGCAAATAATGATATGAATGAGATGTGCAATGCAATATGCTGGTTCAATTGTTAATGAATGCATGCTCATGCAACCATAGTGTTTGAACTCATTTTCGGATCGGAGATCGTTCCAGTCCGAGACCGAGTTGGATCGCCGATCCAATTTTGGATCGGACGATCCGGAGCGATCCGGATAAAAAAATAAAAAATAAAACGTAAAAGGGGTTTTTATAACATTTCTTCTCTTCTTCTCTTCTTCTTCTTCTTCTTTTTTCTTTCTTCTTCCTTGCCCCTTCTTCTCTTCTTCTTCTTCTTTCTTCTTAAACGTAGGTCGCTTGCTAGTGAGCTAGAAGAAGATCGGAAATCAGATCGGACTCATCGGAGATCAGAAATAGTCTTCATGTCGGTCGCTTGTAGTTGTTGACTTGCCGGTGAGCTAGAAGAAGATCAGACTTCGGAGATCAGATCAGACTCATTGTCGGAGATCAGAAATCGTCTTCACGTCGGTCGCTTGCAGTTGCTGGTGAGCTAGAAGAAGATCGGACTTCGGAGATCAGATTGGACTCAACGTCGGAGATCAGAAATCGTCTTCACGTTGGTCGCTTGCTAGTGAGCTCGAAGAAGATCGGACTTCGGAGATCAGATCGGACTCATCGGAGATCAGAAATCTTCTGATCAGATCGGAAGTCATCATCTTCTTCTTCTTTCTTCCTCCGTCTTCTTCTATTGTGTTTGATTTTTTTTTTCTTCTTCTTCCTCCTACTCCTCCTCCTCCTCCTGCTCCTCTTCCTCCTCCTCCTCCTCCTTCATCTTCTTCTTCTTCTCCTCCTCCTTTGTCTTCTTCTTCTGTTAATCTTTTCTGTTTTTGATATTTTTTTTTAAAGATGTGGACCGGACGATCCAAACCGGATCGTCTGGTCCGACTCGATCCAATTCTGTGACGGATCGGCTGGATCGGCCGATCCATCACTGACTCGGTCCGAGTCAATAATTTTTCAAATTATTTTGGATCGGCCAGGGATAATGACTCGTTCCTGGCCGATCCCGAGTTGGACCGGTCGATCCCGTTCGGGATCGGCCGATCCTTTACACTATGCATGCAAGAATATATATATATATATATATATATAATCACCACATGTGATTCATACGCAATAATATGGTATGTAAATATGCATGCTGTTTGGCATTCGATTAGTGTTGGTTTCACATATGATATTAATCATACTACCCAAGATGATTCACCCAAAACTCATCCCCAATACGTGGCAGAAATAGTAGATTATTCTATGTGTGCAACATAGTTTCGACTATCTAGGGACTTCGACCTAGAGGGCACAATCCCCTCACTTATTTCCGATCATAGGGACAACTCCCAAAAGCATCACTTAGAACTTCCTTTGTGAACAATACATTAGCCGACATATTAACAGAATTACTGGGAAGTCTCTTGAGGCATACCCATGGTTCAAAATATCGTATCGTGGCGGCTTATCGGTCGGCCCGAAAACGGATACGTATCGAGTATCGACACGGATACACATGGATACGGTGGATACGCAAGGAAAA
>JAUPMG010140949.1:0-11257 GCA_031762675.1 Pachysandra terminalis
TACACTTGCAAAAAGTTTTAGTCAACATACTTTTCAGCATTTAATCCCCTAAAATAGGGGGATTTCGTAATTTTCCCTTCATTTTTTTAATATTTGAAAATAATAATTTAGAAATTCAAGTCTTAATAAATAAAGTAATGAAGTAAAACAATCAATAAATTCCTAAATTTAATTAATAAAGAATAAAGAATAAAAAATTTCATTTTTTTTAGTATACACGTTACAAAAATTACATGTCCAAATTGCTAAGAG
This sequence comes from Pachysandra terminalis, assembly GCA_031762675.1. Lineage (NCBI taxonomy): Eukaryota > Viridiplantae > Streptophyta > Magnoliopsida > Buxales > Buxaceae > Pachysandra > Pachysandra terminalis. The sequence continues at coordinate 253 of JAUPMG010140949.1, forward strand.
CATCTCCAATCATTCCCTAAAAGTTTTCCAATATTTGGGGATAAGTTTGATTAAAAAGTCATATTCGGGGAAGAGCTCTCCAATAATCCCGCTATATTTTTTCCTAAAATCTTTTTAAAAATTCCAATTTTATAGAATTATTCCCTCTAAATTTTATTTCCTCTACTTTTTTCCCTCCAAAAGGGGGTTGCTGTGTTTGCAGAAAAGAGGTGAGGAAGGAGAGGGTGGTTGAGGGTGGAAAAAAAAGAAACCAGAAAACAGGGGTCCGTAGGGGTCGGTTGTTGTGATGGGAGAGAGAAGTGGAGGGTGTGATGGCTGTGTGGAGAGGATGAGGATGTCGGTGCTGTGCGTGGGAAGAGAAGTGTGAAAAGGTGATGCTGCTGTTGCTGCAGAACCGTGGAGGAGGAGGAGCTTGTTGTTGGTGCTGCAGTTACACCCAAGTGAAGGAAAGGGGTGGAGGTGCTATTATGGTGGTCAAGAAGAAGAGGAAGAGGATGGTGAATGAAGAAGAATAAAATGAAGAGGAAGAAGAGAATGGAAGAGAGGGTAGCTGCTGCTGGTCGTTGCAGGCCAAAGAGAAGAAGAAGCGAAGGTAGAGAAAGGGGAAGAAGAAGAAGTAGAAGAAAAAATAAGGAGAAGAAGAAGGGGAGAAGGAGCTTACCAGAGAGGGAGGTTCAAGAAGGGATGAAGGAGCATGAAGGGGTGGGTTGGTGGTTTTGAAGGGGTGGAGAGGAGATGGTTTAAAAAAAAGATTGACTGTTGCAAAAATAGAGCTGTTGCATTTTGGAGAAAAGTGTGGTGGTGGGGTGGTGGTGTTGGGGTGGGTGGTGGTGGTGGTGGTGATGCAAGGAATTCACACCAAGCGTGCAAAGGGCTTAAGTATAGAAGGCAATTATGTGATTATTTTGATACTTTAGAGGTAATTTTGCTCCCTCGGTATATTATTTGTAACGATTTGCTTCTCGTTGCGGACTAATGGAAATTTGGGGTATCTTCGTAAATTGATAAAGAATTCCGATTTATTTTCCGCTACCAGATTTTCCTGACCAATTCCGTGACCTTTACACCTTACAATAATGCACAACGATCAATCTGTAGCCGGTTTTTCTTTCTTCTATCTTCATTGCGAAGTATTCGCCTTTCCTTCTGCGATTCGTCGAACCTCCAGACAACGATCCTCCATCTGTACTCCTCTTCTGCCATGGACATAACCTGTAAATATCCTCATAATTCGGGGTCATTCTCTGTATCACATCGTCTTCTCTTCTAGAAAAGAAATCGAACAACTAATCGGAGTCAGTCTAGGGTTCCTTCAAACCGCCTTACAAGCGAAAATTTCCTTCGCACAGAAAAACAGCGTTGTGGACTAAAGCTAGGGTTAGGGTTAGGGTTTTGCAATATCTATTGAGCGATTTCTGCTGTAATGCTGCAGAGATGGCCGAGAATAACCACCCATCATCAATGTACGGACGTGCTCAAGCCATGAACCTCCCAGGCCAGGTCGACGACGAAGACGAAGTTGCTGGCGGCGAGTCTGTTGATAATCCTCAGATCCGGTATGAAGCTCATACGCTCGAAGATGGTGGCGTCGGAGGCAGCGTCGAGGTCATGGACGGTGTTGAAGAGCCTCCTCCCGATGCTTTGTGCGTCGTTGGCCCCAATTTAGCTCCTCCGGCCGGAAGTAACATGGATCAACTAACGCTCTCTTTTCAGGGCCAAGTATATGTGTTTGATGCTGTTTCACCAGAAAAGGTCCTTAATTTTATTGTTTCCTTTTTGAATTTTTGTTAGTTTTGACTTAAATTAGTGCTTAGAGATGCTTTCCATGGGATCGATGTTGGTAAAATAGGAAGGATTAGGCTATTGTATCAAGGATTCTTCTGGTTTGAGTCTTTAATAGTTGCATGTCAATGGATGCAGGTTCAGGCAGTGTTATTACTATTGGGGGGATATGAACTACCATCTGGGGTTCCTGAAGTGGGGTTAGGCTCTCAGAATCAAAGGGTATTTCCTCAATCCTGGATTTTTTTTTTACTTCGGTATTGGTTTTGCAATTGCATTCATACTTTGTCTGCATTTTGTCTAGGGGTTGATGGACTTACCTCGGCGATCGAGTGAGCCTCAGAGAGCTGCTTCTTTGAGTAGGTTCCGTGAAAAGAGAAAAGAGCGATGCTTTGATAAGAAAATTCGATATAATGTCCGCAAAGAAGTTGCTCTAAGGTATGTTAGTAAAACATCTTGCTTTTGTTAAAAGTTACGGTCTTTTTCGATTTAGAGCAAGCGAAACAGTTCATAGGAGAAAGTATCAAATGCGGGATAAAATTAATCAACGAGGTGCAGCATATGGAAGAAACCTATATATTATGCTTAAAAAAGCAGAGATGAGTATTGTTTGATTTCAATCCACATGCTAACGAGCTCTATCTATTTTACTATAGCCAGATTGTGTTCAGCGTACAGGAGGATAGCCAGTTCTGTGGGGTTCCATGTATTCGTTATACATATGGTTTATAATTACTGTCAATATAACATATTTTTTATTCCTAAATAAAATTCAGTCAGAGAAAAGGTAACTTTCCCTTTGGAAGTCATGTTATACAGTAATAAATTGTTCTAAAAGTGAACATGCTGCTCACCCAATAGAAGTCAATGGATGTGCATAAGCGAAACAAAATCGTTTGCATGCAGGTTCTGGGTGTTTCTAGTATGAGTATCTCTCTCTCTCTCTCTCTCTCTCTCTGCGTTATGGCTTCAAATCGAGTTTCATCTGTCCTTTAGATTGGTTATGTTTTGTTATTGTAGTTGGCTTGTTATTGAATGTATCCATGGGGCATGAAGACCTCACTTTCTTGTTTTCACCTGGTTACACGTGAGCCCCAGCATAGCTCTTGACTGGAATTGCTTCCCACCTTATTCGATGGACTTTGAATTTAAATTTCAAATTATTTAGTAAGCTGGCCCCAATAGCCTCAGAAAACCTTTCATCAGTCACCATGTTGGTATTTTTCTTTGGCGGGACAGCAACACAACCATGCCCGATGCTTCTCCTTGGTCTAGGGTTTGAGATATTTCTTGGTTGCCTTACATGGTCATGCAACCTGTCCCATGCTGCAATTATGGCACCCTGCTTGAAGAGACCTGAAGCTTATTGTAACTGGTTCTTAAAATGATGACGGAATTTGTACTGAAGGTGTCGGAGTCGATCACATGATAAACAATATGATTGCTTTCACATGATAAATTATAATTGTCATTTGTTGATATCTTTGTTTGATTGGACTTGGCTTCTTGATCCGTTTTATTAGTATTGATTTCTCCTTTGTGGATGCTAGAAATATTGTGTATTTTTGGTGCTTCTATTTAATAGGATAATGAGAAACTGGTCTTCACTAGACCTTGGTGCCCAAAAGCATTCACATTGGTCCTCATTCTCGTTATCAAAATGTGTTTTTGCGCTTTGAGAGTGAATTCGTGGCAAAAGTTCACGCTTTTGGATTTGGCAAAGCATGCTTCCATTCAACTTAATCCGCATCCTGATGTGATACAAAATGTTCTTTTACATAAAGTTTCTTTTAATATATGATAGAGTGCACTGCCCACATAATTTATGGTGGGTTATTAGATGACTAAATCTGCGAAGCATTCAATGCACAAGCGTCATGAGATAAGATCCTATTTAGCATTCAATGCATAGGGAGGGATGGGGAGAGAGATGGAGAGAGAGAGTAAGCTAAATAATAGAAGATATTTTATAGCATGCTATAATATAACATATTATAACGGGTTGCTTTGAAATAATTATATCTGTAATGTAGAAATAGTGTGTTATATAAATATAAAAGATTGGCATTACGGAATCAACCACCATATTATAACAATGGTGGTTTTCTCTGTGCTCTGTCCCTCAGGATTGGCATTACGGAATCAACTACAGCTGAAGCATTCGCACTCAAAGAAGGTCTCGTCAGCACTTCACATAGGGTACTCGCATCTGGAAATTGAGGGAGATTGTGCTAGCCTCTACCGTCTCTTAGCACAACGAAATCAGATCCCCCCTTGGAAAATTGCTCCTTTATTGGCTGAGATTTTCTGTCTGTTGGACATGTTCGCGGTTATCCGTTCTAGACATATTTTCAGAGAGGCCAACTCCGTAGATGACTGCCTTGTCAACCATGCTTTGGATTTCTACTCCTGTTTGTGGTTTTCTCGTCCTCCTGACTTTCTTTCTACTCTGTTACATGATGACTATATTGGGAGATCTACTCCCAGACTTGTAACCCAGATTACTTGGTACTGATGATCAGAAAGCTTAATAAATCCCTTTTTACACATGGCATCATCTTAAGATGAATGTACGGGATCTTGAGTATTCCCAAATACACTGAATTATTGCTAAAGCAATTACCTGCCGCCTTCTTGCTTTTCGCGTGCCAGCTGTCATAACGGTTGTACGCTGATTTGATTTTGAAAGACGACTTTTGGAACGTGTCAAAGATATCTGACCGTCCTTATCACCTGAAAAGGTAAAGCTTCTCCAAGAAGCTACCTCTAGGAACGGTTCATTATACTGAACCATTCCATATGTCCAAAATCTAATGGCATTTGTTGACTTCTAAGTTAACTGCCTTCGAGACGAACGAAGTACTAATGATTTGAACTTTTGACAAGACAAATCATAACTCCCTTAAAAGGACAAGGACTTATGTTCCTATGGAGCGCAACCTTTTTAAGCACTTGAGGGAAAGAAGAATTCACTCTTCCTTCAAAGGACTTTATTTTACTCGAAGGAAATATTTAGGGACATGCTACCCCTAATAGACTTCTCAAATAGATAAAGTTTTAAATAAATCCTCGAAGTCACATCTATTTATTCTATAAAGCAGACTTCGAGTGATTTTTATTACATACCTTTACATTTTAAAGGTGTTCCACTTAAGGAAACATCTTTGAAGAAATATACTAAAGGGAACTATCTGTACCTTCTAACTCAGAAGTCATTCGTGGATCATATCCATAGACTTCAAAAGACTATTTATTATGTTTTGTCTTAAAGGGATCACGAAGCAGGTATATATTCTCATGATAAAGCAGATTCGAAGGCAAACTCGAAGGCTAACCACCTCTAGATGGTGAATTCGAAGGCTAACCACCTCCAGATGGTGAACTCGAAAGCTAATCACCTCCAGATGGTGAAATCAAAGGAGGTATGTTCCCCCTGCCAAAAAGTAAATTCAAAGGAGGAATATTCCTTCCTCCTAAGGCGAATTCAATGCTAACCATCCTGAGATGGTCAATTCGTCAATGGGTCTGTCACCATCAAATAGACTAATAATTCTGTCCTCCTCAAAAGACATAAAGCTTGAGTTTATCCCCTCAAATGCACTCTTTTATGTATCCGGATTACAAATTAGGACTCGAAGTCACTTCTATGCATTATTATGAATTGATTTTGAGTTATACATTGGATATATTTCTTCTAGAAGCAAATCCCCCGTGGAAAAGGGTTTTAGAGGTCGAAGGCATACCATCTCCAGAAGTATTTCTTGAAGATAGGTTTCCCCTGGACTTTGAAAATATCCTCTCACTTCATTTTGAAGGAATTCACAAATGAACATATTTATTTTTGACTTTATTCAAGTAGAAGGCACTCGGATTGGTTACTGTAGCTATGAAGCTTAACCGATTTCAAAAAGGAACTCTTATTTACAATGATTATTGATGATGAAAACAAGTTCCTTGATAAGAAACTCAATTTCGAGTTCTCTATTTGGGTAATTCGAGAATACATTGGTCACCTTATAAGAATACAGTTATTTTTGACATCCTTCGAAGGAAGATAGCCGCCAAAGGGAGTTTCTTCGAAGTATACAAACTCAGAAAGGTATTTATGACATTGAAGTGACTTATTAAAGTTGATTGAGACGGATTCCAGAAGGAACAACACGTGATAAAACCTCAGCTATTTATAATATCTGCTGTATAACTTATTTAAAATGGGGTTTTGTCTTATCTGGAATGGCGGCAAGAATGGTGACGTTGCTTTCAGATCTTTTGCATGTAACACGTCATTTAATGTGTGTTCCTCAAAATCTAAAGCAACCTATCTCAGAGCAAGTTTTGAAGATTCGTATGGCTCATCCCTTTCTCTGGAAATAACTTAGGCGTGTTGACATACACGTGGCATTCGAGATATATTTAATGCATGGGGATATTCTTAAGCACCTGTCTGGACACTTGTTTAAATTACATTTGTCCTAATTTGATAGGTTAAATTCCCTTTAAATAGCATAACATATTCTCCATTAAAGGATATAGAATTTTATCTGAAAATTCTGAAACTTTAAGAGGTAGAAGACAATAGTGAGCTAAGATTCTGAGAGAGAAAGGGCATAGTCAGTCATTTGGATTCCTTGAGGTTTTTCTTGTTCTGAGATATGCCTTGAAACTGACTTTTTAGTTATTTCAACATTATCTTTTCACCTTGTCTCCTCTTTGTCTTATTCACAGGTAACGTTTGAGAAGGAACGCTCTTGGCAGAACGGCTGCACGACGGTTTAGGCTGTCTTGAGATACTCTCCTTACCTATTTCTCTGGAAGGGTTGTGTATTGGTTCTTATGTATTAGCTGTCATTTCATTTTAATATAATTGGACTTTTACAAATTCGTCATCACCAGTACTTAATTTATAGCAGTTTTTATTACCAAGAAAAAAAAATATAAATATAAAAGATAATACCAAAATAATAAATATAAATAATGCAACTTAATTATAGATTTACAATTATACTTTACATAGTTAATAATTGTTTTTAGAGGGTATGGTTTGTTTTAAAGAAACAACTAAACTCTATAATTTGTCTTAAAATAATTGATTACAAATAAATCTTCTCATTTTAGGCATCATTTTTCTTTGGCATAAACATTTTTAAAATTAAATATCTCTCAGCTTGCAATATAATTAGATCCATTGAAAAGCTGTCATCAAGTTTTACTATAGATATGTAGTCTAGATTATTATTATTATTTATTAATTAATTAAAAAAAGTAATTGTTCTTATCGTTAGAAAGCAATTGTAGGAAGATACTTTAGTTGCCAAAAATTAAGTGGGAAATTATCCTCTAACTGTACAGTTCACCCCATTCATACTTGAGGAAACGTTCTATAAAAATGACAGTATTTCTCCCTAAATAATGATATTTTTCTTGCATTTCCATAGAATAGTGTCGGGTTATTTTTGGAAGGAAAACTTTCTTTATAGGCATGCTCTCTAAGGGGCTTTCTTGGTTTAAATATACTATAAGTAATACAATATATTTTTGTCATTTACATACATTATTGTTTTATATACATGCGCTTTGGAGCCTCTCCTGCTTTAAGGATGTTTTAAAATTGGACACTTTCACGCTGTCGATCCACTTTCCGGTTACTCAACATCAGATGCCCTTCATGAATTCAGATTTTAATTTCTTTTAGGTATAATAACTACAGTTAATGTTATAACTTTTTTTTTTGCCTTGATAAGTGAAGAAATTTTATAAACAATCGAGTTTATGCTAAATGTATTAGATTCGTTTGTCAAAGTACATGCCACCCCCGATGTGTGTAACTTCCCTCATAAGATAGGATCCTTGGCATGACTAATTATTTTGCTTTTAGCAGGAGTGTTGTTAAGTGCATTGAAGTGGTAAGAAAGTTGAATAGGCTGGGTTTTCGTTTGCCTCTTTTTACTGTTTCATATTCTATCTTATTTAATGCATAGTGCAATATATGTACCATAATATAAAAAAATTCAATAGGCTGAATTTACGTTGGCCTCTTTTTACTGTTTCATATTCTATCTTATTTTATGCATTGTGCAATATATGTACCATAAATGTAAAAAAATTCAAGAAAATTGACACATTACTGTTGATTTGGAATTATATTATTGGCTTCACAACAAGATAGAAGAGAAAGTCCTTGAGAATATTGAGATTATTTCTGCACTGACGCACTTTGAAGTGTTCGAATTACAATTTTGTAGCTCATATTGGAGCACTAGGAGATCTTCATATATTCTAGATTGCTGGGCCTTCCCTCACCTTAGGCTCCATCCAGATTGGTCTTGGAATAGTTAAAGATGCCAGTGCTTTGTCTTGGAGCTCAATTGTGATAATCCAGGAATTTTAAATTGATATCATAATATGACAACAAAAGGTTTATCACTTGTAAAAAAGCAAATGTAATGCATTGGGGAGTTGCATAAATCTTAGAGGAAGAAACAAAGAAAATAAATGCAGGAAACAATTGAAAACCGGAAAAAAAAAGATGGTGTTGGGGCAATTATATGTCATCTCCCTGAATCGTGGTTTTAAGTATTGGCTGGTATGTATCAGGATCACCGGAGACTGATAGCAGATACTATTCTATATCCTAATTCTCATAGTTTCCGTCCAGTTTGAGTCTGTATTGAGTGACACTATACTAATATATATTTGTTGATACGTATCAGTGCCGACCGATTACACGTAAACTGACAGTACAAGTACCTACAAAACCCTATTTCTTCACTCTTGCACCTCCTACATTTTTCAAACTCCAAATCCCTATTCCAACTCATTTTTCACTTTCTTGAAATTAGCCATTACAGCTTCATTTATGAACATCTTATTTTCAAAGGTGCAAAATTCGATGGTATGCCAAATTACTTGGCTGGGGGAGGGTGTCTTTGTAAAACGGAGTTCCTGATGTGTCGGCAATAGCAGGTGGAGAGTAATTTTCCTCTTGTTTCTTCCCTCTTCTTGTGGTGCTGGTGGATTGTCATTGTTAGCTACACCCCCTTTTTTTCCTTTGTTTTTAACTGAAAAAGAAAATCTCAGATTTATGACAAGAATTTCAAATCAAAGCCTACTAAGATTTTTTAACTTGAGGGATTTCTCTTTCCTATTTTAACTCATTAAAAAGATCTCTATTCTCGAAACACTTTTGTCCATCTTTTTCTGCTTCTTTATTGAATTTCATTGAGTTCGGCTTTTTTACCAAAGAAGAATGAGGTTCATTTGCTTCCAAAAACTTTGACTTAAATGGCTTAAAAATAAGATGTTTCGTTGTTTAAACCATTTTTTGATTGTCCCCCTTTTTGGTGGACGTAGTTCAATTATATTTTACAATAGGTTATTTAAATTTACACTTTAGCTATTTATGTACTATTTTGACGAGTTATTTTTTGAATTGTGTGTAAATTACAGTTTTAGTTATTGCACAATGTGATCAAAACCTAAGTCACACAATCCGTGTGAAGTGGGAGGTGTTTTGGTGCCCAGAACGCGAATCCACGTTTTGAGTGCGAGAACATCCCTAATCCGCGGATTATAGTAAAAACATAAAAAACACGGATTTTCTGTAAAGTTTTGTGAGGTTATAAAAATATAAAAATATATAAGTTTTATTCTGTAAAAAAGATTAAAAAATATAAAAACATGGGTTTTTTTTATAAATTTTTGGGAGGTTTTATAAAAATATGTGTTTTATTCTGAAAAAAAGATTAAAAAATGTGGATTTTCTTGTAAAGTTTTGGGGGTTTTTATAAAAATATAAAAATATATGAGTTTTATTCTAAAAAAAACATTAAATTAGATTAATAGAGGGTTAAATTGCGATATTCTATGTATTATGTCCTTTCTCTTATATATGTGGTTGAGCAAAAAAATAGAAATTAAAATATCTTTATACGTTAAGTATAGTTTGTATTTATATATACAAACGATCTGTAGGTGCTTTGGACCACAAGTTATTTTTAAGTTTGATGCTCTCGCTCCCGCACCCGCTCGGCGTTCTGGTGACATAGATCAAAACGCCTTGGCGACATTTTTTTTTTAAAAGTATCTTCAGAAAGTTAGCATCAAACTACTTTCAGAAAATAGAATTAGCCAAAAAAAAAAAAACGGGCAGTCAGCAGCTGCCTAGGCAACATTTTTTATTTTTTTTTTAGAAGTATTTTCAGACAGTTAGCATCAAACTACTTTCAGAAAACAGAATTAGCCAAAGAAAAAAAACAAGGTGCAGTCAGCAGCAATAGGGGAGGACATACTTGGCTGCCGGTTGATTTGGAGCCTCAGCTTGTAAGAAAGTATGTCTTAAGATTGAAGCGTCCAATCTTAAGACATACTTTTTTTTTTTTTTTGATAACTTGGGTGTCCGGGCCTTTGGTTCGACTAATTCCAAGTAGGAGGCTAGCGCAGCAACCGACCGCCACAACCTCCCACTTAAATCCGAATCTGCCCAGTTGGGGAATCGAACTTGAGACCGTGCGCCTAACCCATACAATCACTTAAGATTGAAGAGTCCAATATTGATAAATAAAAAAGATTGAAGCATCCAATTTCACTTGACTTTTAGTGAGTTGGTTTAGTTATTAATATAGATGGGATCTGTACAAATACAATTGGAAAGAGCATAGTGTAAAGGATCGGCCGATCCCGATCCGGATCGGCAGGTCCAACTCGGGATCGGCTAGGGACGAGCCACGATCCCTGGCCGATTCCCAAAAACCTAAAATTGCATTGACTCGGACCAAGTTTGTGACGGATCGGCCAATCCGTCATGAAATTGGCGAGTCGGACCAGACGATCCAAACTAGATCGTCCGGTCCAAGACTTTAAAGAAAAAATCTCAGGTCCAGAGGTCCATGTTTTTAAAAAATAAAAATAAATTTGAGAAGTCTCCAGAAAGGAAGAAATGGAGATGTTGGCTGGTTAGGGATTTGCCGAGGAAGAAGAGGAAAGAAGAAGAAAGTGGAAGGAGGAGAAGAAATGAAATGGGGAAAGGAGCATACCGAAAATGCAGAGGATTTGCAGACGGCATTAACCGAAACGGATGGAGGCAGACGGATACACGACGGAACCAAACGAGGTGAAATCGCTAGGGCTTCCATTTTTAGAGCACAGAGAAAGAGAAAGAAGGGAAACAGATTTCGAATCGTTCAGAGAGAAAACATTAACGTTCAATCTGCAAACCTTCTCGATC